>ML179225.1:131622-143051 GCA_004369135.1 Dendrothele bispora CBS 962.96 | reverse complement strand
GAAACTCGCGTTGCCAAACTTCACCTCCGACTTTTCGCCCTCTTCTGTTTTGCATTTTTCCAGTTCCTAGCAGTCTGTAACCACTCTAACAACGTAGAATGGGGCCGTTGGTGGTGTTGGCCTTGTCTAAGGCAGCAGGACGTTTACTTTTATCGGTATTGTAGTCGTGTTAGACGTGTATCTCCGCATCCATCACTCCCGTCCCTGTTGTCTCGATGGCGTGACCAATGGACTGAGTATATATCTGCTGGTTTCCACAGCTTTGTGTCATGATAGCTACGTATAGGGGACAAATAGTTTGGTATGAGAGGATTCCATAGAAGAGTCGAATAAAAGTATGAGATCTACCTGTCTTTACTGCCACTTACACTCCTCCTACGTAAGCTTAGTAATGATATAACCAGCACCTGTGCTCTGTAATAAAGAACAACTTTTCTTGGTCTCTCGACAACGTCGGGCTGCCACACTCATTCTTTATCACAAACCGTGCGCAGTACTCACGCACCTGTAGTAGGTATATGCGACTAACTCGAAGCTCCAGACTTCATCTTCCTACCTCCGTACTCAGGCCACAAGCTACAACCCGGAGGCATGTCTTTTTTGTCATTCTAGGGGGTCAATTACCTAGCCGGCATTCCTAGGATTCTTGGAGGGAGGCAACAAGGTGAAATTTCTCTCTGAATCTAGATCGATTGCTTTTAACGACTTTTGGTAACCGCAAGAATCAAAAAAAAAAAACTGGCCGAAGCACTGACGACCTGGGCAAACCTTCCATTCTACTACCATACACTTTTATTGCACGAACTTGACTGTTCATTGAGATAAATGACGCCGCAAACTCATGTCCTGGTGTACTACCTCCTAAACTTTCTTCGATGAACTTAAGGCCCAACTAACAGGTCTCTTTCTGGCCCTAGGCCAGAGTCGTCTCCATTGGCAACAACCAAGGCGGTCAGCTCGTCCACAATTCTGCTAAACTCTTCTCGGCAGAGTTCAACAACGTGTTAACATCGCGGTCATCTTCGTAGGTCTCCCTAACAGACTCCTGCTTCTTGTGTCTATGCGAGGTTCGTTCAACCCATGTATTATTTTCTACTCCGAGGTCATCACGACAACGGCCAACTTGCTGTTACTGGTGTTTAACCCGGCAAAGCACGGACATCTGTCACACCGGAAACTTGTGAACACGGGAGATCTCATTCTACCACCGTTGGTATACTTTCTCACTTATCATCTTTTTCTTGTTCCTTTTTTGAATATAATCGTTTGGTCTCGCGCCTTAACACCTACGGTCAAGACGCACGCTCTAATCATCAGTTCATCGCTTCAAAGGTTTTAGAAAAGTAATGTCTCAACGCGTTCCAACGTTTTTTTACGGTTCAAATAAGGATTTGGACGGATTAATCTCTTTTCTTTTCGCCTTCTGTACAAAGACTAAATGTAAATCACCCGTTGTACTAGCGGATGCACCTTTCAGACCCAAAGCCCAAACGCCTCCTGCTCCGCCACTAACTCCACCAACAGTCGAAGACGCTCTCACCACTGACATACTCGCTACCCAATCTCTCTGCTGCTGAGAAGGTAACACGATCGTTGCCTTAGGCGGACTCCTTGACAACTCCGCTACGCCCTGTAACCCACTTGCTGAAGACGACGAAGACGAAGCGGCAGTAGACAACAAAACTGGTAACGCAGGCCTCGAGCTCACCACCAAAGGTCTCGAGGTCGACACTCCCACTATCTCTCGAGGCGGTGACATCGAGACATTCGACAGGGTCGAAGTTGTCCTCGGTCGCACGTTTCCTTGCTCCTGGCCATGAGATGAAGATTCAGAAGCAGAAGTACCAGGCAACACAAACCGATCCGCTATACTCTCCACATCCTCTTTAACGCCGGGACCAGAGACATAACCCCGCTGTTGCAGTCTAAGAATATCTCTAGGTGGGGACCTAGCTGGAAAGTTACTTGTTCGGACTGGAAGCGGTCCTTGAGCTAGTAATCCACCACCACCTAGTCCGGTACCTCCACTGGAGATAAGACTCTCCCTTTGTTGATTCTTGACTAGGGTAGGGACAAAGTTATCGTCATCTGCCGCTTCTCTTTCTCTCAATTGTCTTTCTCTTTCTCTGTCTCGTTCCCGGTCTCGGTCATGTTGATAAGCTCCAGCTCCACCTATTCCTACTCCCCGCCCCACCTCCTGCTCTCACGAAAGAAACCTTGAGCTCAACAAGCTCTCCAACTCGTCAATCCGGAAATTCGGATTCGAGAGATAGGTCGACGTAGATTCAGTGTGCCTAATGGATGAGGGACCGGAGGGAAAGCATGTGTCGACGTAGGAAGGGTAAGGGTCTGAGAGACTTGAGTATGATAATGAGACGCATCGATCGCTCTGCGGAGAAGAGGGACCTGAGTATGTAAGGGAAGGTTGGTTGGAAATACGGTGGGTAGTAGTGGTAGTGATAACAGTAGACATCGAAAGTTGGTTTGTTGGTAGAACATATGTCGGACACATGTTAGTCGCATAAGCATAAAACATAGTGGGGAATCATAAACGTAAAGTGAAGACGAAAACGAGATACGTCAGGAAACCGCAAAGAATTAATCAAATCAGTCCGCTCACCAAAGCCCAAGATATCCCCTGCTCCTCCTGCGCTTGTAGGATCTGCAACCCTCAACACAACCGACATCCCATTGGCCGCTCCGCCTCCCAACCCTCTTCTCTTCAGCCTCTTCGCTACCTTCCAAGCAGGTAGAATCCTTAACAACGAAAATAAACTCCTATACAACGGTATCCCGTGTTTATATATTGTCGAAAGCGCTACGCTCGACCCTGCTGGACCTGACGCTTCCTCGGCACCCTCTCTCCCATCCCTATCCCTATCTCGTGTCCTGTGAGTCGCATTCCTGGGTGTAAACTCCAACACCCATTTCTCCAACAACACATGTTTCGGCGTCGGTTGAACACGGTTTCGAGTGCTGGTGGACGAAGAGGAGTCTGGGAGATAGACCAGGACTTGGTTCGTGTTGAGGTCGGGAATGGTTAGAAGCACTTGGATTTCTAGAGGTGGTACGCCGGTCGACAAAGAGAAGGAGGAGGAAGATGAGGATAAGGAAGACGAAGAGTTAGAGGCTGAGACGGATAGGGAGGTGGAGATGGATTTGGAGCGGTCTCTGGATTCTCGAGGAAATAGGTCCGAGTCGGGCGTTTCTAAGTTAAACTATAGCGAAGATATATCGGTTTTTCGTGCAAAAATGAAAGAAAAAAAACAGATACAGAAACGAGAGAAAGACACTCACCCATTTGTCGACCTTAGCATTCGGACCAGGCTCTGCAGTCAGCAGATATATACTCAGTCCATTGGTCACGCCATCGAGACAACAGGGACGGGAGTGATGGATGCGGAGATACACGTCTAACACGACTACAATACCGATAAAAGTAAACGTCCTGCTGCCTTAGACAAGGCCAACACCACCAACGGCCCCATTCTACGTTGTTAGAGTGGTTACAGACTGCTAGGAACTGGAAAAATGCAAAACAGAAGAGGGCGAAAAGTCGGAGGTGAAGTTTGGCAACGCGAGTTTCGTGTTCGATGTTGGGCCTCCGTACAGAAAAAACAGTAAGATCCCCCAGTTAATGGATCGGCCGTAAGGATCCTAAGAACCTCCCTCCGTTGTTCCACTTTAAAGAGAGACTTAGATCTAGCTAACGAAAATTGCTGAAAACCATTGGCGTTCTTAGTTTTTTTTTTTTGACCGGCTTCGTGACTGCTGGACCCGTTTGGAAGGTAAGATGATGGTATGTGAAAATAACGTGCTTGAACTGACAAGTAACTCTATTTACTGCGGCGTTTGAGTACAGGACCACATGATGGAGGATTTGAAAGAAGCTACTTGAATTCCGGGTTGATTGTCCAGAGAAAGACCGGGATCCGGTCTCAGCAGAGGTAACCGTTGTTGGTTCCGCCAGTCGAGCAGGTGTTAAGACGATTTGAGAAGAGCCGTCTCAAGTTGTTGCACAATTGTAGCGCCAGTAGAAGCATCCAGAGGGATTGTCTGAGGACGAAGAACACAGATACGCTCCAAGCAAGTTGGGTACATAATAAAAGATGAGGCTCCAGTAGTGCTGTTGCCGGTTGAACGACAATGACCACAAATTGGGCCGTTTCGTGCCTGTAGACAGTGTGGCCTTTGAACACTTGTGCCCTCTAGAGTAAGATGGTGGCAACCATATGAAAGAGTGAATAGTAGAAAAAGAACAAGGAAAAAACTTATATTAGCAAACCAGAGCGCGGAATTGTGGATGCCAGTTCTGCGTGCGAGATTAGTAGTCAAGTAGCGAAGTTTCCAAAATCTTTTCATTACAGAGTTGCGCAAGGTTGCAAAAAAATGCCAAGTTTATTCCTAAACCTGCCTAATTAGAGAAAAGAAAAGCGGAAGACATGTTTCTGATTTACATTTAGTGGGCAACATGATCGCCTACGTGGAAAGTCTGGGTTTCGGGTTTGCGGAGGACGAGGCGGTGATTGAGGTGGTTGTCAGCTTCTGCGAGAGTGGTGACTGTATGAGCGATGGGTTAGAGAGACGACGACTCTTCCATTGTGCTAGCAACGGAATCCGCCTGAGGAACTGTTGAGGCGATGCGGGACATTGGGTGAACGACTTCTGCTGCTTCTGCTTCGCCGTCATCTGTTGTTTTGACCATTGCGTCCGGAGCTCGAGTGGTGGTTTCCAGAGCTCCAGCTGTGAGGGTGATAGAGAGCTCCGCCACTGTAGCTCTGTAAGCTGTCCCAGCTTCAACAGGAGCCAGCGTGCAAAGGAACGAGGACCGGTACTCTACTTCTAAGTCTTCGTCTTCATGGTCCGTTGTGTTTGGCTAGGCGATATGAGAGGTGTAGGAGAAATTGCGGCCCTGGTCTCTGTATTGGGGCGACAACGTCAGATTCTTATAGAGATCCACCCCTGGATCGACCTTTCAATGAACAAGCCTGACCTTCGCCAGGAACTCGATCATTAGGTGGTGGTGGATCAGGCCATGGAGGTGACCTCTATTCTGAGAGGGAAACAACTAAGAACTGATCCCATCCCTGTTTCAATAGCAGTAGACGGCGAAGAGAAAGAGAGTTAACAGAAAGAGAAAGAGACAGAGCAAGGGCCAGAGCCAGTACAACTATTCGAGGTCGAGGTGGATAAGGATGAGGGGCGGGGTGGAGGACGAGAGTGCTTTCTTTGGAACTCGAGTTGTTCGAGAGGTTGAGCAGTTAGGCCTTTAAGCCTAAGCTCTCTATCCAGCTGCATCTAAGTCACACGGATTACCTACTCCCTGGCCTCCCTTTCGTACACAGCTGCATCCTTCCCATTCCCAGACTCTCTGAACTCATACTATTACTCTGCGTAGCTAGCGAGACGCCTCTTCTCCCTGGACTCATACATTCCCTTCCAACCAACCTTTATGCCACCCATCATCACCATCACTATTGTCATCTGTAGCTTTCAACCAAACAACCATCTTGTATACAGCCTGTGTACAATCAGCGTATTCGTATTTTGTATCACCCCTTAGTATTTGCATTTCACTTCTGCTTTTGCTCTATGCAGTCCTTTGGCGTTTCTTAATTAGTTTAGTCAGGCGAGTGGTTTCGGGTTCTATAGGGGACGAGGAGGACGCGAACATCCTAGACGTTGGGAGTTGTGTTGGCTGTAGGGTAACCGGCGAGGCGGAGGGTTGGGAGAAGAGAAGTCGGAGAAGCGATGGAAGGTTCGTCCATCTTAGGAATTGTTGCTTTTATTTGAGGATATGTTGCCATAGGGCACAAATATATAACAGCTTTCGCGATGCGAGCTGGGACGACCTGGACTGCGAAGGAGCCGTGGGAGAGAGGGTAGGGATAGGGATAGAGCACAGGACACTCAGCGTAAGGACCCACATTTGAGGTTGTGGGTAAAGAGGTTGTTGTGTACAAAGCCGCAGCCAACTTGTGCCAAAGCTCACGACCACCTGCTTCTCCTCAGACCCTCTATCTGGTCCTGAACCAAGCACAACTCCAGCCCTTACCAATCTTCGTGAACCTAAAGATCTCCACCATGCGGCCAGCTGTTTCTCTTCCTCCTCCTTCTACTCCTATTCCTTCTGCTTCTCAATCTCCGACTCTGCCTATCCCTCCACCTCTACCTAAACCTCGCCAGAGACCTAAGAGCTCCTTTATCCAGGCTCAGCCCGCAAAGATTCAATTTGATATCGCTTCTATATAGCCAAAAAGCACGTTTTTACTTTCTTTTTTTTGTCTATGTCTTTGCTCTCTTTCTGTGAGTGGGTAAACAGCTGGAACCGTAAGCCTGGTCCGAGACGTCACCGAGCACGTACTAATTCTTGTATCTTATCAAACCATATCTTCACCTTCCGATAGACCAGATGAAAAACCCATAGTAACCTGTAGAAGTCCGTCTTTATATCTCTCTGTAATCCTTCCCTTCCTCAAATTCAGATCCCATATCCTATAGTGGTGCGGGTTACATCTGACCGTGGGTCCCGCCCCCAGTGGAAGTACGACGGGTGAAAAACTATGCGCTCTCGGACGGCCTGAGACTATTCTATGTATTTATTCTAAATTAGCAGGACGTTTTTAGCAGCAGGAACAAAAGTGACAGTCTGTACTATCAGTATCTTGCGCTCAATGGAACGTTCCAGAGAGGTGGGGGTATTAGGTGCACTGCTTGAGTATAGCGTTTATCATGGTTTGAAACTTAACGGCAAGGCCGGACAATCAACGGATAACACTCCTTGAACCAAACCTTCAAGGTCCACTTTCTCTTCATTCCTAGAGTGCGGTGTACATCTGAGTACAGAAACAGCCTCAATAGGTCGGAAGAACAGAGAGAAAGAAATGTGATGCTATGAGTGATGTCATGCGAGCGTCCATGAAAGCCACAGAGAGAAAGAAATGTGATGCTATGAGTGATGTCATGCGAGCGTCGCACAGACATAGTAAAAAATAAAACAAGCTCTCTGGGGACGGTGAGGGTGCTCACCGAACGTGTACAGTTGAAAATGGGCTCAGTAAAGACCGGCAGCGGTCGCTAGTTTTCAAAAGACAGGAGAGTAGAGGGGCCTGACGCAAGGTGGCGACCAGGTCCTGGGCAAAAGAAAGTGGTTTGCGGCATTAAGAAAAGCAGTTGCAAGTGCGGCAAAGGCGGGATGCTTAAAGAGTACAGTAGCTAAACTGTTTAGGGGCGTTTCACGGCTCGAACAACAGAGAGGCCTCAGAAGCGAGGAGAGACAGCTCAGACGACGTGGCTAAAACGAGAGGCGTTGCCGCCTACTCATGTATGTAAGGTGACAGTACCGCTCGGGAACGAGGAGGGGCAACTCAGAGTACGGTATCGTAAGGGACTTTAACGCGAAGGAAAAAGTCTGTAAAAAGGCGGCGTCTTGAAAGGAGGTGGTGCAGGCTTATGGTCGGGGGCTCGCTTGGTCCGTGTTTCAAGATGGTCACACAGGGGATTCCAATGGAGTTGTGATTGGCGAGCCGAACCCTCAGGAAAGAACGACTGATAGGTCTGGCAGTTAAACAACTGTGCGATGACGTATAGTAACTGATACCGCGTTTGTAACCAAAGAAACCACTGGCAGTAGTCAGGGTTAGGAGGTTTTTGGAGAACAGACGGAGACCTGTAGCTCTACATTATCTGAGTTACTAGAGTAGCGTCGATCGGTTCCCGTCCGAAGTACCGGGAAAGTTGAGTGGTGGTAAGAGGGGTAAGGCATGAAGTGGAGAACCCCATCAGTGGGCCTTCGTGAGGAGTTTTGTGGCAGGGTAGTTAGTAGAAAGTACCGGGTTTCCTAGGAGGCAGTTACTACCATAAGGACTGAGACTTCGTAGATAGGTCATACTGTACAAACGTACACGACGAGCACTAGAACAACGGAGACCAGGACCATCGGAGTACCAATTTGACCTGGATCTCGTTCGTAAGGCTGTATAAGGATAGGCACGACTGCTGACCG
Organism: Dendrothele bispora CBS 962.96; assembly: GCA_004369135.1. Taxonomy (NCBI): domain Eukaryota; kingdom Fungi; phylum Basidiomycota; class Agaricomycetes; order Agaricales; genus Dendrothele; species Dendrothele bispora. The sequence continues at coordinate 135,046 of ML179225.1, read as the reverse complement.
GTAATGAACCGATGAAAACCTTATTGTCAAAGAAAATACTGGAAAAGGAGTACAAACCAAATGCCAGCCGAGGCATATAGAAGTTGGAGAAACGGCTTCGTGATGTGACCTAAAATCGTGTAGTAGAAGGACGTATATAAGCGGTAATAGATCTGCTAAAAGAGTTTTAGAAGGTAGGGCTATGAGGTTGAAAGTAACATGTTCGTCGAGAACGTACCTGTGCTCGTGAACGGGTTCGAGAGCCCGAGAGCAAGGTCCTTCTCTTTCAACTTCCTGGATGATGGTGCGAGCTTAAAGAGCCATAGTAAGAACTAAGGTAAGCATACCTCCGAGTGGACGGAAGTTTCTTCGAGAGAATAGAGGTCCTTGAGGACTGGCGGACCGAAGTATTTTGAGCAACGTGTGAGCAACTTTAACTCCTCGAGGTACCGATGGACGTTAAGACGAGGGTCCATCAGGGTACCAGATTCCGAAAGAATGCGAGGGAGAGGTTGAAGAGGAGTGTCAAATTGTTATTAGTTAAGAGCAGAGCGGTGTAAGGAGCAAGTCAGGCGGCACTAGATTGTACCACCTTTTGAAAAAGAAGCGGAACCTTACCACAAAGGTAAGACTCTCTCAGAGCGGGTTAGGAATCACAGATGTGACTACGATCACCGAGGTTTCCACGTCCACCACAGAAGAGACTACTAACCAAAAGATAGGCCTAGGGAGTGGCTATAGCAGTGAGACTATAGTTTAAATTTCTTAAGATACGGTAGTAGATACGGTAGGAAACGACCCCACTAGCTAAGTGACCGGTGGTGGAGTAAAAGATGTGGCTGTTGTGGTTACAGGTGTGGTGAGACGTTAGGGAGAGATATGCAAGCGGTGGAAATTACCTTGATAACGCAGTTAAGGAACGAGAGCGTACAGCAAAACTGAAGTGTAAACTTAGATTCACCTATGGCTGTCTACTTTTACGGGAACGTCTACGACGAAGTGCGAAAGTTAAAAGTGCGAATAAGGATGAACGGGGAATAAATAGGGTCGTCAGATCAGGTTTTGCTAAGGTAGAAGTACTAGTTCAAGATAAGGGTAGGTGTAGAAGAGCAGGGTGACGAGTAGACACTAGTTGAGAAGGAAACCGACGAAGGTGTATGACGGGGAGGGTTAGAAGGTCTTAAGGCCCCGTGGTAGAATACCGGGCACAGGCGACGGTCAACGTAAAGTCGCTACGTTGCTAAGGAGGAGCGATCGGGACCGAGCCGAACCGGACATGAAATCCGGTGTTGTGCTTCAACAAGTGGTCTGACCTAACTCGAAAATACACTCCTTGAACCAAACCTTCAAGGTCCACTTTCTCTTCATTCCTAGAGTGCGGTGTACATCTGAGTACAGAAACAGCCTCAATAGGTCGGAAGAACAGAGAGAAAGAAATGTGATGCTATGAGTGATGTCATGCGAGCGTCCATGAAAGCCACAGAGAGAAAGAAATGTGATGCTATGAGTGATGTCATGCGAGCGTCGCACAGACATAGTAAAAAATAAAGGGGAGGGTGGAGGGAAATATGTGATGGTACAAAGTAAATTCAATGGCTGTCAGATAAATGAGAGAACGGAGAACATCATGTATCAGATCCCGGCACAGGCGACGGTCAACGTAAAGTCGTTACGCTGCTAAGGAGGAGCGATCGGGACCGAGCCGAACCGGGCATGAAATCCGGTGTTGTGCTTCAACCCTTGTGTCAGGCCCCTCTACTCTCCTGTCTTTTGAAAACTAGCGACCGCTGCCGGTCTTTACTGAGCCCATTTTCAACTGTACACGTTCGGTGAGCACCCTCACCGTCCCCAGAGAGCTTGCTTTATTTTGTACTATGTCTGTGCGACGCTCGCATGACATCACTCATAGCATCACATTTCTTTCTCTCTGGTAAGGTTCCGCTTCTTTTTCAAAAGGTGGTACAATCTAGTGCCGCCTGACTTGCTCCTTACACCGCCCTCTGATGAACTAATAACAATTTGACACTCCTCTTACAACCACTCAACTTTCCCAGTACTTCGGAATCGGGAACCCTGATCGACCCTACTCTAGTAACGTCCATCGATAACTCGAGGAGCTAAAGGTGCTCACACTGTTGCTCAAAAAACCTCCGAACCCCGACTACTGCAAGTGGACTCTCTAGTTACAAACGAAGAAACAGTTACGATACGTCATCGCACAGTTGTTTAACTGCCAGACCTATCAGTCGTTCTTTCCTGAGGGTTCGGCTCGCCAACTCACAACTCCATTGGAATCCCCTGTGTGACCATCTTGAAACACGGACCAAGCGAGCCCCCGACCATAAGCCTGCACCACCTCCTTTCAAGACACCGTCTTTTTACAGACTTTTTCCTTCGCGTTAAAGTCCCTTACGATACCGTACTCTGAGTTGCCCCTCCTCGTTCCCGAACGGTACTGTCACCCTTACATACATGAGTAGGTGGCAACGCCTCTCGTTTTAGCCACGTCGTCTGAGCTGTCTCTCCTCGCTTCTGAGGCCTCTCTGTTGTTCGAGCCGTTAAACGCCCCTAAACAGTTTAGCTACTGTACTCTTTAAGCATCCCGCCTTTGCCGCACTTGCAACTGCTTTTCTTAATGCCGCAAACCACTTTCTTTTGCCCAGGACCTGGTCGCCACCTTGTGTCAGGCCCCTCTACTCTCCTGTCTTTTGAAAACTAGCGACCGCTGCCGGTCTTTACTGAGCCCATTTTCAACTGTACACGTTCGGTGAGCACCCTCACCGTCCCCAGAGAGCTTGTTTTATTTTTTTACTATGTCTGTGCGACGCTCGCATGACATCACTCATAGCATCACATTTCTTTCTCTCTGTGGCTTTCATGGACGCTCGCATGACATCACTCATAGCATCACATTTCTTTCTCTCTGTTCTTCCGACCTATTGAGGCTGTTTCTGTACTCAGATGTACACCGCACTCTAGGAATGAAGAGAAAGTGGACCTTGAAGGTTTGGTTCAAGGAGTGTTATCCGTTGATTGTCCGGCCTTGCCGTTAAGTTTCAAACCATGATAAACGCTATACTCAAGCAGTGCACCTAATACCCCCACCTCTCTGGAACGTTCCATTGAGCGCAAGATACTGATAGTACAGACTGTCACTTTTGTTCCTGCTGCTAAAAACGTCCTGCTAATTTAGAATAAATACATAGAATAGTCTCAGGCCGTCCGAGAGCGCATAGTTTTTCACCCGTCGTACTTCCACTGGGGGCGGGACCCACGGTCAGATGTAACCCGCACCACTATAGGATATGGGATCTGAATTTGAGGAAGGGAAGGATTACAGAGAGATATAAAGACGGACTTCTACAGGTTACTATGGGTTTTTCATCTGGTCTATCGGAAGGTGAAGATATGGTTTGATAAGATACAAGAATTAGTACGTGCTCGG
>ML179225.1:94688-128664 GCA_004369135.1 Dendrothele bispora CBS 962.96 | reverse complement strand
GCGGGGATTTGTCAAATCGATGACATGAGAAATTCGTAGGGCGGAAACGGCGTGAACGTTGACGAAAAGAATTACGGCGTTTGGTGAAAGAAAACAGGTCCTGGACGTGACGAACTCATATCGCAAATAGTACCAAACTTTGAATTGCCGTTCCGGCCTGTTAGTTGCCTATCTCTGTTTTTCGTCTCAATTTACACATATCCTTTTATCCGCACTCTCATGTCCTCAGTTCTGTCCATTGCTGTCTCTATCGATTACTTCGTTACTTAATGGCAACATAAATCCGCAAGCAAGGTCGCTGCCGACAAAGTCGGCGCTTCCCTAGTCAACGATATCAGTGAAAATTTGCCAACATAAATTGTACGTCATTACACTATATGAGCGGCACTGCGGCAGAGCTCGCGTATCAAAAAGTGGGCAGCATGAAGGTGACCCCAAGGGGTGTCAGATCTGCCCAATCTGTACCCAGCCAACCTCACGTGACGTCTCGCCGCTGACATTGCCGAACGGAACACTCGATGTAAAGACGCTTTACACTCAAGAAATTATCAACTTTAACGACATGAACACCGCTACTAGGAAAACGAGCTGAACGTTGCTCATTAGTGACATCTTGAGATGCTGGAGTAGTATGTACGGTACTTACCCTCCATGCAGGAACAGACTGGGTATATGTATCTAAACAAGAAGATTTGGAGTCAGGTTGAGTTGATATAGTACTTGAAAAGTGTGAGAAGCAGTGAAGTCATAGTCGCGTCCGACACACTATCAAACGCACCGTTACGCACGACTGTATGCGGTGGTAGAGGACGCGCGTCAGGCCTGGCCGAGGTTCGGCATCTCAACTGTATTGACCCCCCCCCCCCTCGTGAGAACGGGGTACGAATCTGATAAATCTGACACCTCTTGGGTGACCCCCGCCCTGGGTGCCAGGCTGTTATTGCAAACGACTATCTTTGCAACAGCCGGGTTTACCAGGCTATGCCCAATGACGCGTGGACCCGAGGTCACATGACAGATCATGAAGGACATTGGTCCACCTGTCGTCCTCAGCGTTCTTTTTAGCGCCCAGCAAATGGCACTCGCCTCGAGGCTTTTTTCTTCCGATTGTTCCACTGACTCGAAAGCTATGTGTATATGATTTCTATCACCATTTCCGAAAAAAACAAGAAACTAATGGACCTAGTCCAGCGTCAAAAGAAGTCGAAAAAGAAGCCAATAGCATTGTCGGGACCGACCTAGTACTCAAGTCACGATCGAACTATACATTTTCCCATCCAATTGTTGTCATTTCATTTCCAGAAGATGAGAAAGAACCGACTTATATCCTTCGAGGCGTTGCCAACACGAGGAGGGTAACGACCCCAGATACTTATGATCAAGTCCTGACAACTACTAGGTTCAAGTTGGTGTTAGGTTAAACTTAAAATGAACTCGACCATAGACATCGTTTCCTAGCGGAGAGAGCCTATATCAAGTGTGACATTATGTTCCCAAGTAAACAGTTTCCAGAAGACCAGTCATCAATGACACTTTTTCTTATCATTGGAATCTATCATCACACGAGCTTCTTTCTCTTTCCAAGCACGTCTATCACCTTAAGTTTTTCCCTCCCCTAAGCTCCCTTCACATCATTCCCTTGTCTGATAGTGTAAACATCCTGCCAAAATCTCACTGTCTTTTCATTTCATTCCCTTGCTCTTCCTCATGACAAAATGTCAATCAATGTCAAAAAAATGAGAACCCTCTATGGAACTCACAGATTCATGACCCTCAGTACCAAACAGTCTCAGTTTTAGAGAAGAACACAGGTTCTGATTTGAATCCTGATTCAGAAAGAATTTTTTCACAAAATATCTACATATCAGTCAAGCAGATGCCTGCGATGGAAAAAGTGATTACTACTTATTAAAGTAGACTGGTGGCAACAGAACTATTAAACATTAGAAAAATGCATACAGTATTTATACAGAACATGAGGATGTCATCAAGGGTGATGGGAGAAAGCCTATTGCATCAAATTGGTTCTGATTTAGCAAAGCAAAACAAGGCTACTGGAGAACAGGTCAATTTTAGAATATAATAAGTACTCACTTTTCTCATGGCAGTTGATGTTGTAGTTGAAGAGTCAGAGAAAATTCTGAGACGCAGCTCCAAATACTTACCAGCTACAGGATAAGATATGAGGATGCTTACATATCATAGTCTCTTCCTCTCTTAATACAAGAGGAAAGAATGACCTTGAATTCTTCCAAGCCAGCATTTTGAAGTGTATATTTTATCTTCATTAGTTGGATCTCATGTATAGAGACTTAGATGATAATGCTTCAAAGACTGATTAATTTCTGCCAAGCTGGGTTTCTTTAAGTAAAGATCAACTATATTTCAAAAAGGGACAAGTTACAACTGAATGACTATACATGTCAAAGGTAAAAATTGTAAGGAGAAGTGTTTATTTGCATTTCTCTTGTACAATCAATATTTGTGGAAATGATTACATGACCCGATTTCAGAAAAGCGACTACAAAAGGAACAACACAGCTATTTAAGAAGCAACACACTTTGTCCAGTTTTCACCATACACACAATTACTAAATGAAATCTTATTGTATCCAGACTTGGAAATAAGACAAGTATTCTGAGACCTCCAAAGGAAGACCCTGTACTGTTGTGGAATCCAAAATACACCTTGGAACTGACCTGGAAAATAAATCCACCCATCCTCTGACAACTTCCAGTTAGTATCAGGAAAATGCACATGAGATAATGTGTCTTGGAGAGACTGCTGAGTTTGAACAGTGGTTGCAACATGCCAGAGTCTTATGGTCTTGTCATTCGACCCAGATACAATCCTTGTGCCATCTGCTGAGAATGCAACAGAGTTCACATAATCATCATGGCCTTGAAGGGGATCTCCAATCTGACCTCCTGTTACTGTGTCCCACAGTCTTATTGTCTTGTCATCTGACCCAGATACAATCCTTGTGCCATCTGCTGAGAATGCAACAGAGTTCACATATGAATCATGGCCCTGGAGGGGATCCCCAATCTGAGCTCCTGTTGCAGTGTCCCACAGTCTTATTGTCTTGTCATCTGACCCAGATACAATCCTTGTGCCATCTGCTGAGAATGCAACAGAGTTCACATCCTCATCATGGCCCTGGAGGGGATCTCCAATCTGACCTCCTGTTGCAGTGTCCCAAATTCTTATTGTCTTGTCATCTGACCCAGATACAATCCTTGTGCCATCTGCTGAGAATGCAACAGAGTTCACCAAATCATCATGGCCCTGGAGGAGATCTCCAATCTGACCTCCTGTTGCAGTGTCCCAGAGTCCTATTGTCATGTCTGATGACCCAGACACAATCCTTGTGCTATCTGCTGAGAATGGAAAAGACTTTACATATGAATCATGGCCCTGGAGGGGATATCCAATCTGAGCTCCTGTTGCAATGTCCCATAGTCTTATTGTCTTGTCATCTGACCCAGATAAAATCCTTGTGCCATCTGCTGAGAATGCAACAGAGTTCACCCAACCATCATAGCTCTGGAGGGAATCTCCAATCTGAGCTCCTGTTGCAGTGTCCCATACTCTTATTGTGTTGTCTGATGACCCAGATACAATCCCTGTGCCATCTGCTGAGAATGCAACAGAGTTTACATGATCATCATGGCCCTGGAGGGGATCTTGAATCTGAGCTCCTGTTGCAGTGTCCCACAGTCTTATTGTCTTGTCATCTGACCCAGATACAATCCTTGTGCCATCTGCTGAGAATGCAACAGATCTCACCCATTGATCATGGCCCTGAAGGGGATCTCCAATCTGATCTCCTGTTGCAGTTTCCCAGAATCTTATTGTGTTGTCATCTGACCCAGATACAATCCTTGTGCCATCTGCTGAGAATGCAACAGATCTCACCCAATCATCATGGCCCTGGAGGGGATCTCCAATCTGAACTCCTGTTGCAGTGTCCCACAGTCTTATTGTCTTGTCTGATGACCCAGATACAATCCTTGTGCCATCTGCTGAGAATCCAACAGAGTTCACCCAACCATCATGGCCCTTAAGGGGATCTCCAATCTGAGCTCCCGTTGCTGTGTCCCACAGTCTTATTGTCTGGTCTGATGACCCAGATACAATCCTTGTGCCATCTGCTGAGAATGCAACAGATTTCACATAATGCTGGTGGCCCTGGAGGGGATCTCCAATCTGAGCTCCTGTTGCAGTGCTCCACAGTCTTATTGTCTTGTCATCTGACCCTGATACAATCCTTGTGCCATCTGCTGAGAATGCAACAGAATTCACACACTCATCATGGCCCTTGAGGGGATCTCCAATCTGACCTCCTGTTGCTGTGTCCCAGAGTTTTACTGTCTTGTCATTTGACCCAGATACAATCCTTGTGCTATCTGCTGAGAATGCAACAGATCTCACACTACCATCATGGCCTCCAATTGATATATCTACCTCTTTTCCATTGAAAACATCCCACAATTTGATATTTCCATTATCATCACCAGATACCAATGTTTTCCCATCACAGGACAGATTAATGCTGCTAACTCCATAAGTAGTCTTCCAGATATGAATTGCTCCCCTTCTCAGCAATCTGCACTCCATTTTCATCACATCATGCAATTTTATTTTATTCATCAACCACTCAGAACAGAATGGGAGAATGCTTAAATATATGTGTGGTGTAGCTTCAACAACACTACCACTCAATTGACACAGTTCAACCACATATTTGACATCAGTTATTTTTTTCTTAACTTCATACTCACTCCCATTCTTTAGATTCTGCTTCCCAAAATTTAGTCTCGATCACATCAAATTTCCAAGTATACATATACATACCTGTAGCACATAATCAATATTCTCTTGACACACTGGGAGCTTCTTCATCAAATTCATTGCTTCAATCCAAAACACTGATTTATTTTCCACAAAACTCTCTATTCCTTTCATCAAATTTTCATTTCCATTGCTTCTAGCAATATGATATCCCCAAAAGGTACATGCATAATCCAAGGTATCACCAATATTCTTTAATCTGCCTTCAATTCCTGGAACATCTTTATCTGCCAGGAATGATGATGGTAGGTCACAAATATTGAACCTCAGATTATTCATATGATTCAAGGTTGCATGTGACAACAATGTGTGATATTCTATTTCATTGCAGTACATCTCATCTGATCTTGCTCTAGTCACAATATAATCTGCAAATGAAGCATGGAAGGTGTAAATCAAATGATCTGAAATATAGAGCACTGATTGCATCTTTGAAATTGTAGCTTCCACATGGCTTTGATTTATTCCAAGAAGTTCAGATATAATAATGCAGGTCAATGGCCTTCCAGCAACAATTATTGTGTGAATAATAGCCAAGTAATTTTCCCTTTCATCAGGTGTTAGCTCTTCACCAGTAGGAAAAGCATTCTTCAATATTGTGGAATATAATTCATCCAAAGAATTTGTCTGGCTTCTGTTTGGAATACTGCCCATCCTTGTCATGTTTTGGACTCTAGACAAGGCTAAGTCAGGGAAACGTGGATCACAAATATACTTCACCAATGTAGCAGCATATATGAAGAGCTTTCCTGAACTCTCCACCAGTTTCTCCATATCAGATTGAGCAATATCCAGATTCTGCAGCTTGTCAAGAAGATACTTGGCTATATCTGCTTGCACCAAGCTTTCCTCTACATTATGCAAATACATTTTCTCAACCTGTGACTCTGCAGGAGGTCTTGGGCCATTCAAGTCATTGTATATATGATTTTCAGGTCGGCTGGTAAACAGGAACTTCAACCCTGGCATTCTTTGATTTTGAATTGCTGGAATCAGAGCACATAGCACAGACTCAATGTTTTCACATTCATCCAATGCATCAATTATTATCACAGATGTATAGGAATGCATTGCACCTGACCTAACCACTTTCATCCAAGGCTCAACTAGAAGCATTTCCAATTGCTCACTGGGAGGCCTACTGATTTTATTTGGATCACCTTGCAGAATTGTCACCAGTTCTCTTCCAAATATTGGAGAAAATTGTGCCATTTGATATACAATTGTTGGAATAATTTTGCTTTGATCTCTGCACTCTGGAATTTGCCTGGAGCAGAAAAAAGATGCTGCAAGCATTTTTCTGGTTTCCATTGTGTTGCAAACTGATTTTGCAATTGTACTTTTGCCAGTTCCAGCCATACCACAGATCCAATAACCAAGGGTTTTGACAGGTGAAGTTCCATCTGCCCATTTTTCAATATCTTTCAAGACCTTTTTTCTAGTTCCTGGAGTACATCCTGTTCTGGCATGTCCATTCCCAATATCAACATAATGGAATGCCTTTTGGGAATAATGAGTATTTTGAATGATGTGATCCTTTGAAAGCATTAGATTTAAATCCACAAAATGAAGCAGTCAACACACTTTCAATATGTTCACAATTTCCCTTGTATCTCTCCCAATTGTAAAGAGGACTTGATCCTAAATATGTTTCAATCTCTAATTCATAACACCCAAGGATACCTCAAACATACCTTGCATTTTTGATATGCATCTTGTACTTCTTTGTAGAAACTGTCAATATCTTTATTGATCTGGTCTCCTTGAACAACTTGAAGGGCAATGTGTTGATCTTTTTTCATCTTGACTTGGGCATTGATCTCTTTCAATTTTCTAGTAATATTGAGTATCTCTGATTGGAAGAGCTAATATAGTATAACTTACTCTGATAATTGATTAAAATCCTCCTCCATATCAGATGATATTCCCTTTTTTCTCTCTTGCTCAAGAATATTGGCTCTTTCAGCAATATCAGCAGCTAATTTGTCAAAGTTGTCTTTATTATCAGCTACTTGCTGTAGGAATGTAGATATGGTTAGAATTGACATTTTTGGATTTTCAACACTTACTCTGTAGATTCTGATGCACTCACACAACCCACCAGCTGCTGCTTTCAATGGTCCAAACCAATCTGCTGATTCTTTAACCAAGTTAAGAGCCAACTGGAATGCATCTAATGCCACATCTTCTGCTTGGCCCCTGTTGGAACTAGGGCTTGGGGATACAGATATTTGAGAACCTGTTTGGGATGCAGGGACATTCTGCACATTGGATTTCTTCTTTTTGCAAGAAAAGAAAGCTTTCATCCGTTGAGTTTTGCGGCCCATATTCAGTTTTGTTGAGTCTGAAATCGGTGGTGTGACTAGCGATCAAGTGAGAAGCAAGAGGATAGCGCTTGGAGTTTATCCAAATGCACGTGATGGCTTCTTAGAAGCTCAGAATTTTAAGGTTTGCTCGAATGATTAAAGTTCACAGACATCTACATATGGAAAACATCTTCACACCATATGATATTGCACCGCCCCGGGACTCATGTCCTTACTCGGTGTTTCCTTGTGCTGTCCATTTCACACAATGTAGAAGTTTAAGAATCTCTCCCGGTCTAAGTGCTCGATCTATCGAAGGAACAAGGCGGAACAGCTCGTATACACAGTTACCCAACCCGTAGCATTAAATATATTTTGCATTGAGGTCCTTTGGTCCCCGTGCGACCGTCCCTAAATGCATTATGGGTGAGCGAAGAGTATCAGGCAAGATCACCTGACAAAACTGGTCAGTGGCTATACACCCGACAAGTGGCGGTGCAACTACTTTCGGGGCCCCATACCAATAATTGGGATTCGCTTCGCTCACCCAATGATCACTAGTGCAAAGCCTCCGACCAGCGCTTCAATGTTGGGCATGCCTTCTCCCAGTTGAAGAATTCGGGCAGCCTTTAGCTGTCAGAAAACACAAACTCCAGCATCGCATATTGTATCAACAAATCAGAACATAGGATAACAAAGTAAATCTATCATTCTATGCCAAAGAAACATAGTACACGTATGACGGAACCGTGACCGCATCATGTCAAGCTTACAAACAACCTAGTTTCCTGAAATGATACCGGACAACTCATATCCAAACTTTCGGAAAGAATCAAACGAAGAAAAAAATGAGTGGCCGTTTGAAGATACCACCTACGACTGTTCGAGTGGGATGAAAAAAAGCACGAATCTTTTCTCTTCGAAGGGGTCGGATCAACAACGGCGGTTGCAGCTTTGTGCGAAAATCGACAGACAAAATGCGCATATAACCTACTAAGACGGCAGGTCCTGGTGCCTGAAGGAGAGAGTGTAGAACAGGAAGTCTCTATATCGGCTGCCATGAAGCCAGGAGGGTGTGGTAAGCATGATACGGGTCCTTGCAGCTTTGAAAAGGACTGTAGAGTCGTGTTTCCGTCCGCGAGGACGTAACCATTAAATATTACAGAAATTTTTAATGACGGGGATTAGAAGTTACGAGGTCACTACAATCAGCCTCCATGCACTCAGCTGGGTAAGGCCGAGAAAATTCACCAAAAGGCCGAGGAATGCACCGGTAAACGTCGACCAGAACTTCATAATCTGCTCCCTGAATCGGGGTATCTCGGGAACGATGATGTACTGCCGCCATCGGGATGCTTCCCGAAGTTCGCTTCGGAGGATGAGTCAGCAACGAGAGCCTTAGACAAATACCACATCCGGCGACGACCATCCTTCTACTTTGGACCTCGAAGCTCAATCAGGCATATATGGATGATGTCCATTGTCCACGCACTCATGACACAGGCCAAACACGATTTCCTGCTCACACCGTCTGGCTGCAACAGCTCTCTGGTTCTTTTCAACAAGGAATACCGTCTCGTTGTCCAGGACCATTATAGTAATGATTGGAGTGCATCCTACTCACATTCACCGTCATTTCTGTCCATCTTGTAGAATTAGTAAAGCACTTAAAGTCTATGAAATAGACACAACGCTCAGTGCTTGATACAAAGCGACTAGAATATATTACTATACCTATGAAATAGACACAACGCTATTGTAACATAAGTATAACGATAGAACGAACGAATGTAAAGTAATGCACCTCAGTGCTTGATACAAAGCGACTGAGGCTTACAAATGTAACTATGAGGTTTAAATAGTCGCGCGTCTAGGGGTTGCACGGCATCAGCAAAAGCCCAGAGTTAAGGGCAGATCTGTTAGTCATGTGAATATATCAACAATATCTAGGGTCAAATACATAATTTTTGGATCTAGTGCAGAATCAAACATAATGTTCTTTTCAGTAAATAATTATAGAGCTCAACATAATGTCTGAATCTTTAGCAGATCCACCACATAATGTTGGAAATCTGTGGAAGAGTATAACATTACATTGTTAGATTCTCACATAATTTTAGCAATCTGTGGCAGACATCCATGTAATTTATTGATCTGCAACATACTCTAACATCATGTCTTAGTCTGTTACAGATCCCAACATAGTGTATAAGTTATAGTAGATTCAGCACAATGATGTACATGAAAAAAGGAGTTCATTGAGTTCTTTGAATAGATAATGCTTATCTTGTGGAGGGCTGAACATAATAAAGAGCTAGACCTATGTTAAACAGATATGCTCATACATTCATACCAGACTCCTCACCATTGTCAGGATCAAGATCAACATTGTCCATGCAATATATATTGATCAATTAGCCTCCATATATATAAATTTGGGAAATTTTCAACTGTGCAGTTGTTAAAAAAGAGCAGAGTCAGAGTAATGGGACTTGGATATTTGGGCATGCAGTAGCTTGGCAATGTGATCATGTGTTTACATAGTACCAACAACTAAATTTTCCTCTCTCAGGTTTCACTTTTCACATACACACTTTTGCCACATCTTTTCCTGCATTCATGATTGTCCATGAGAATATCTTACACTGTATTCCTCATGTTCACCACTTGCAAGACTCTGAGTCTCTGACCACCTTACTCATGAAGTTCTTTGCATTTACCTTGTATTTCCTTCATGTTTACTTAAACATCAAGTAGATGTGGGCCATTGCTTCATGTGGCAAATATGAGGCCCAGACATCTTTAATCTTATTGGAAAAACCAAAGGTGCTATGATTTAAGCGCCCTTGAATCTTCCCAGTACTAAATGAAGTAAGTACCTGGGAACTTCTGTGATCAAGTTTAGTAAGGATGAGTCCCTAAAGGGTCTCGTAATGTGTTATCCTCACCTTTATAGAATGCATGTCTTTTATTATTCCTTACCATTTCCCTTTCATATTCCTCATAGACAGAACATGCTTCAGCCTGAGTAGTATGTAGACTAGCACAAGAGGATTCTTTGTATTTAAGATTGCCTTTGATTGAGCTAAGACCTGTCATGAACTCGCCGGTCCGCCACCCCGCCACCATACCAGAAGCCACATCGCTTAACCGGGACAACTTATTTCCTATTCCGAAGTGCGATTAGGCACGGGATCATTACTAATCGCACTTCCGAACACGGCATACAACGCATTAGGGACTGATCGCCTATGTGGCACCGAGACTTGGTGGATCGCAGGGGTTGACGGGTGACATAGGGATGATCGGACATTGTAGGTAGCGGAGAGGAGGAGGCATTATTGCTGCTAGGAGTATACTCCTTTACTTTATAGTATATATACCTTGTATAACCATTGGTACTAGTTAGAATCCAATCTTAGTTGTCATAGGACACATTGTTCTATTGATCCTACTTTCCTGGTAGGCGACAACTTGCTTATTCGCACCACTCTTGTTGTCGACTCAGCTCCGAAGGCTGTCTATCTTGCGATTCTCCTTGGTTTCCATACTAGTTCCATTCTTCTAGCTTCTAGGCTCGTAGTCTGAGTCGCCAACACTAGGTTCCTGGTTCCTCGTATCTGTGGCTATCGTTATTCGCACGAATCGCAGTCTGATATAGGCGTATATCGACTAGTCGCACTACTCTCGAGGCTTAGAGGGTCAGGTTCCATCGCACGATCGCTGTCACTCCCCAACAGGTTGCCTAGGTTAGGCAGGGGTGTATTGCTTTTAGGTCAGGTCGTGACAAGACCTCAGGTCCTCAGCTCAACTTTCCAATTCATACCTTAAAGTGAGACTTTAAGGACTCTTTGAGTCTTATCTTCTAAGTTATCTCAAACCTTCATCTTTGACAAAGGCTCTTGATACTTAGAAACCCAGAACCTACAAACGTCAGCATTGAATCCTTAAAGTATGGCTTTGGCCATAATAGCAACTGGCACAGCCGAAAGCCCAGAGTTTGTTTTGGAGTAGAGCAGAGCCTTTGGAGGCGTAAATACTTGCAATTGGCTGTAGGTATTCCTGTGAGTGAGCTTGCTAAGACTGCAAACTTTCAGTGCCAACCAAGTGTAGATGTGACTTCCTGGAAATGTGAGCATACTTGCAACTACTTGGACCTTTCCTGTGATCACAAAAATGTCAGGTTTTTTTTTGGTATTTCTCAACTTTTGAGGGACTGCTTGAGGTCATGTGGGTGTTTTGTTAGTCATGGCATAGAGTCAAGCCCAGGTGTAAAAATTGGGATGGTTATTTAGAAATTAGATTAGAGATATGTATAACTATACCTGGGTTTGGATTTTTTGGGCCATTCTGGCTACAGATCTATCAATAATTTTCTTTGAAACTGCTAATGATTATTTGTAGGTTCTCCTTAATCAAGGCTTTGATATAAGCCCTAAAGTGTAAAAATTGCATGGTTCATTCAGAATTCTGGAGGTGTGCATAATATGTCCTGGTTTTTGGTCTTTTGTCTATAGGTCTATCAATAAAATTTTTTGGGACTAATGGAGGTCCATGAGTAAAAGCTTCATAATCAGGGCTTCAACTTGAGCCTCTAAGTGTAGAAATTGGATGGTTGGTTCTGGAGATATGCCCAAAACATCTAGTTTTTCTGTTTTTTTTCTAAGTTTTTGTACATAGGTCTATCAATAAATTTTTCTGGGACTAATGAGGGCTGTGGGTAGGTTCCACTCAATCAGGGCTTTGATTTGTGCACCCAAGTGTACAAATTGGATGGTTGAATCTAGAGATATGCACAAAACATCCGGTTTTTTCTGTTTTTTTCTTTTAGGTTTTTGTACATAGGTCTATCAAGAAATTTTTCTGGGACTACTGGAGGCTGTGGGTAGGTTCCACTCAATCGGGGCTTTGATTTGTGCACTCAAGTGTACAAATTGGATGGTTGAATCTAGAGATATGCACAAAACATCCGGTTTTTTCTGTTTTTTCTTTTAGGTTTTTGTACATAGGTCTATCAAGAAATTTTTCTGGGACTACTGGAGGCTGTGGGTAGGTTCCACCTAATCAGGGCTTTGATTTGTGTACTCAAGTGTACAAATTGGATGGTTGAATCTAGAGATATGCACGAAATATTTGGTTTGTCGATACTTATATCAAAAAAAAGCAACATTTCTGGGGCATGTCGGGGTCCTCCTGGGAGCTGTGAGGAAGGGAAAAGCAAGACATGGCCATGTTGTAGTGGCTAAACATTCCCAGTACTCATTCAAAGTGTAAGTAATAAGAAATCGCGACTCACAAGTCCATGCAGCGGCGCGGCACATGTAACTGACATGGTCACATGACCATTTGGAGCGGAGCTTCAAATATTTGTTTATTAACAGCCTTCTCGCGTCGTCTCTTTACTTCACTCCACCACCTGCATCGCTGCAGACCCCCCGCTGCCCATCAAGCTACTTTCACTGCCCTCCCTCTACTGTCCTCCTTCTCCCTGATATGGCCAAGCCTTCTTGTGGTCTGGTAGGTAGTTTTTTCATTGCTATCAATGTTATGCTGTGCTTTTCTGACGTGTTGTCCCCTTATTTAAGTGTATCTGAAGATGTTGTCATGTGCTAGGTATGTTTCTCCATCTCTAGAGTCCGTCGTTTCTAAGTTGTAGTTGTTAGTCCGTTGCCTTTCTTTTGACATTGTTGTGGAGTTTTTCCTGTGGTAATTTTTATGTATTGATATAGTCCACATTGTATGTACATTATGTTTGTGTATATAGTCTAAGAAATAGAAACATTTTTGCCAATTGTATATCATTCAGGATGGATACTGTATTGAACTGTAATGAACTGTAATGTTAGACCTCTTATGGACCCAACATTATGTTTATTCTGTATTGGGCTTTACATTGTGTTGAAGCTGTTGTGGACTCAACATTATGTTGATTCTGTATCAAGCTTTACATTATGTTAGATCTGTTGCAGCCTTAACATCACATTGTTAAATAACATAATGACTTGTAAGCACAGATCTGTTTTGATTGGACCTTTCAAGGAAAGATCTGTGCTTGTAGGACATCATGGTCAAACCTTCACAGATCTTTTGCATGAGGGCAGATCTGTTCTTAACTTTGGGCTTTTGCTGATGCACGTGTGACGTGTGACCTTGAATACTACATAATAAGTAACTACTTAGGTATCGCTAATAGTCCATCTTGTACATACGAAGTAAATAAATCCCACACTCCCCTTCAAGATGGACTGAGTCCCAAAAGAACAGCAAAATTTTTCGCCTTAACATTTGGTAATGCTTTGGTCAAAGTATCCGCTACCATGTCCTCCGTAGGACAGTAAACCAACTTCATCTTTCCTTCCTCGATAACGAAACAGATAAAATGGAAGCAGATGTCAATATGTTTCGTTCAACCATGGTAACAATGGTCCTTTGACAACGCAATGGCAGCTTGATTATCAGACATGAGTTTGGTAGGAGAGGGAATGATTGAAAACGTGGGTTCAAATATCTGTGAAATAAGACTCCTAAGCCAAATCCCTTCCTTTGCCACCTCCGTAGCTGCAACATATTCCGACTCACAAGTAGAGAGAGAAACGAGTGTCTGAGAACGGGAGCACCATGATACGGCACCACCATCAATGATGAAGACATAACCGGTAATAGCTCTTCTATCCTCGTTCATGTTCCCATCCGCATCCACAAAGCCGGAAATATTGTTCGCTTGTGAACCGTACATCAACGACCAATCCTTGGTACCCAACAAGTAGGCTACCACTCTTTTGGCAGCTGTCCAATGAAGTTTACTGGGATTCGTGACGAAGCGAGCAAGTGTATGGATGGCATATCCAATGTCAACTCTAGTTCTGATGTAAGCGTACATGAGTTTCCCAATCAGTTGCCTGTAAGGGACATCTTTCATGACACTCGACTCTTTGGGAGTCTGCAGACTTTGGGAGCTTGAAAGCCAGACATTTGGATCCATGGCGACAGACAACCTCTTCATATCCTCCAAGCCAAACTCCTTAGCTATGGACTCAATGTAAGATCGTTGGGAAAGTGAGATGGTACGAGATACACAATCGCGAGTTACACGGATCCCAAGAATCCAATGTATCGGACCCATGTCAGTTATGGTGAACCTAGTACGAAGTTTGGCCTTCACAAAATCTATGAGTTGGGAAGAGCTAGCAAGTATCGTTAAGTCGTCAACAGAGGCAACGATGATGATCAACTGGCCGTCTTTTTGCCAGTAGAATACAGCCTGATCGACTTCACATCTCTTCATGTCCATCAACTCTTTCAACGTTCTACCAAACTTTAGGTACCAATACCGACCGCTTTGATGAAGACCGTAGATAGGTTTCAATAACTTCAGAACTGTGTTATTGGGATTGGGCGAACGGGGATAACCAGGTGGGTGCTTCATATAGATAACTTCGTCTTTGACTAATTCACCGTTGAGATATGCACCCTTCACGTCAACTTGATGAATCTCCAGGTCATATCGTGCACCTAGAGCGATTACGGATCGAATAGACGCCATGCGAGCTACTGGTGCGTATGCACCTCAGGCACCCTAGTTAACCTACCATGTTAGGCTGAACTTTCCATCCATAAGTGCAGCCTAAGGGGTGGTCATTCCATGGAAATTCCATCAGGTTACATGGAATTCCTCCATAGTTTTGGTGGAATTCCATGGGCAAAATGTTCTTGTTGGTACTGCTTAAAGCTACCAGATCCAGACTCCTCACAGTCACCTCACTTACCAGTGATATTTGGTGATATCTATATCATATTCCTCTCTTGAAGAGAGGCCAGGACTGACTTTAATCTAGTATTCAAAGACTTGCTCATGAACTATGATATGGAGATTACATCTGGTCTCTTCAGTTACTACTATTGTCTGCTCTCACTTAAACTCTAGCTCCCAATTATCAGAAATATCCAACCCAGCTCTGAGCCTATAGATGTATGTAGCACTCACACACCAGTGAATATTATTCCAACAATCTGGCTGTATTTCAAATGTAGAGAAAAGTCATATTTTAACTATCATAGAGATTGGCTAATACAGGAAATCCTGTTCAATAGCTGTGCAAAAAAAAAACACCTGCACAAGGAGTTCCATCAAGAGTTGTGGAGAAAAATGTTGTGCAAGGAATTCCACCAGCACCTGTGGAAAAAAGCAATTGTATAAGGAATTCCACCTGCAGCCATGGAAAATTATCTTACACAAGGAATTCCACCAGCAGCTATGGAAAAATTATCTTACACAAGGAATTCCACCAGCAGCTATGGAAAAATTATTATGCACAAGAAATTCCACCAGCAGCCATGGAAAATTATCTTGTGCAAGGAATTCCACCAACATTTGTGGAGAAAAAACTTGTGTAAGGAATTCCATGAGGAGCTGTGGAAAAAAAATGTCACAAGGAATTCCACATTGACTTCAGGGAATTCCATGGAAAGCTGTGGAAAAAAAATGACACAAGGAATTCCATGGAAAGCTGTGGAAAAAAATGACACAAGGAATTCCACATTGACTTCAAGGAATTCCATGGAGAGCTGTGGAAAAAAAATGACACAAGGAATTCCTTCTCATTCTATGAAGGAGTTCCCCATGGAATTCCACCAAGGAATCAAAATCATATGGAATTCCATGGTAACCAAAAATCAAGGCTGGAATTCCATATGATTCAAACTCTGGCTATGGAATTCCACCAGATGTTTTCAAGTATGATATCTTCAGATTCCTTCAGGAAATGTTTTGTCATAGCAAATGTCATTTTTCTAAGTAATTTTACAATGTCATAACTACTAGGGAAAAGGCCAAATCCGTCAGCAGAGACCTTGCTCATCCCGTATGACAAAGTAGATTGATGGGCAAGAACTGGAATAAATCGAGTAAGTGGTTTTGAAAAATTGAGGGGCACAGATTTATCTGGAACAAAAGCAACCCACGTGGAGAAGGAGGAGGATCTAATACTGCTGGGTGTAAAAAGTCCGTACAATAGTCTCTACGTAGTCAAAGACCGTTCCCATGAAGTCGTGCCTTTGCAGGTGTTTACCTATGATGGGCAACTGATTGGGCCAGGCGGTTACAGAATCAAGCTACCCAATCCTTTAGTAGCCCTCAAATTTGTCATTTGACATGAACTTGACTGCAAAAACAAAACGGACAGACTTTTTGCACAGCTGGTTTCTGTCTGTGTTCTCGTACTTATTGGGTTGATGAACGGAAAGGTCGTGAACGGGACGGAATGAAGACCAGTTAACACATATCGTTCACACCGTTTATGTACATATGTACATGAAAATAAGGATTGGAATTATTTTAGATGTCTGCCACACAGAATACCAGATTACGGCTAAGTTGATCCACCGAATAAATCGCAGATGTGTCAATATGTATATACCAACAGTCCACGTCCAGCCCAAAGCCCGTGTATAGAAGATAAACAATGTTTCGTTATTACATTTCGTTATTACATTTTGTTATTAAGCTCGAAAGACTTGACAAAGTAAGACCGCGAACATTGTAAGCAGTAACCCGTATATGCGCCAGATGTCGAGGTTTTTGTAGGAATGCCAGACCACAAGTCAACTTCGCGAATAAAACCATAGGTTAATCCATAAGAGCGAGAGCAAGGAGCGAGAGTGAAAAGGAGGAAGGTAACTCCAAAAAAGGAAACCAAGAGTCCAAGACGCAGTTGTGTCCAAGTTACTAATCTAAGTAATTTTACAATGTCATAACTAGTACTGTCTAATAATATATGGTTATACCTTCATCTTCTCGATACACTTCAGCCATAGCTATGATCTCTTCTCGCTCGGTCAACTCTGGGTCCACCTCCGCCTCAAACTCAATCTGAGAATGATCCTCATCTTCTATTACATCCAACCCCCCTGTAGCTTCCCATGACCGTGCATCTGCAAGTTCTTCATGCGATGGGCCCCATTCACCTTCCCAATGTCCCGAGTAGTCTGACAATGCACCCTGCCACAAAACATACAATCTACACAAGTGCCGACGTCGTAAGTCAAGTTGATAGACTGTGGCTAAATTTTCTTGGGTATCACTAGCATCAGCTTCACTCCACACAAAACCATGTTTGTAGCGCATACCTGTAGTGTCTATGGTATCCATTAGCACACGCCACTCCTCTGAAAACCACTCCTTCATCGATTTCATCTCCACTCCCAGTCTCTCGTCTTCCTCGTCGCATCGGTCCACCTCAAGCATAGCTTGTATCCCTCGACGAACCTTTTCATCCGCTAACCAAGCAGGAGGAGCTTGTCCGTCATCTTCTCCGTTCAGTCCAGTGTCCTGCCAGATCGTATCGTCTACGTCCACGTTAAATATCTTCTTCGTATCGATGAATTCGGGTACCACTGCGTTCCTGGGGGCTTTCTTTGTCATAACGAGGTCTCTCATCTCCTGCACAAGCTTGTTGTATTTTTGCGCCAATTGTTGAATGTCCGGGTCTCGACGTTTGACGGAATCCGCTGTGTGCTCTTTCAAATGTTGGTCTAACATGAGATGGGTAATGAGTAAGATTGTAATCAAATCCGCATGACCAAGAACATACCACTACGTTTTCTGCGATAAGAACGTTCCAGTCTGTCCAGTTCAAACTTACGCGCCTGTACCCGACTCCGCAACCGAGACTTCAAAGCCAATGCATTCATCCTCTTCTGCACGTAGGAGTTATTGATTAGTCGATGTAGCTGTGTCTTCTCGTGCGCTCCTAATGCCCGTTCCTTCTTCCGAAGCTTGTCCGTTGCCTTATTATAGTCCTCGACTGCCTTTGGAAGATCAAGTTGAGCCGCTGCAATTTCGTATGATGCTGCATTGACATTCGTGATAATGTCTTCGAGTAGCTTCATGCGTTTCTCGAGGACTTTCTGTCCACGGCGTAACTGCATACATTCCTCAACTGCACGCTTGCCTTTATTACGACTTTGACATGGCAACGGTTGAGTTTGGACACGAATCTGCTCTTGCCATTGGACTCGTAAGAATTCAAGATCGCTTTCGCACTCCTCCAAAATCTTCATGTTTTCGATTCTCTTTTCGCTCGATAAACGCAGTTTGCGGAGGATCCACGTGCCCATCCTCAACAGATTTTCTTCGTTCCCAAAATGAAGTTGTGAGTCTAACGTGTACATGCGTAGATGATACTGTTGAAACGTTAAGACTGATCAGAGATTGATAATCTTGCCAATAAGAAACAATCTACTTACACCGGCCACCCTCGTGTATGCTATTAAACACTGTATAGAACTCCACAGTCCCGCTCCCTCGCCATCCGACAAACCAAATCCGACACATTTCCGCGGGTTATATATTATTTGACAAGCCCACTGGTGCCCGAACACGTGGAAGACAGAGATGGCGAACGTAAGGCGCTCCAGATCATCTTCTAGGAAGCCCCATTTGAAACAGCTCCTTTCCAGCTGGCAACCGATATCGTAGAGGAGGCCCACGTCCACAAAAGAAGGTAGGTGTTGAAATAGTTTCTCCAGTAAAGCAATGGCATAGTGCTGCCGTTCACCTGGTGTAGACATGTTGACAACAAACAGTGGACGGTCGTGGCGACAAAGCAATGCCATTAGACCGGTGACGTCATAACCCGCAGAAACCACCTTTGCAAGAGTCTCTTAGGCTGCCTTGAAACTACCCCCGCAAAGGTCGAGAACGGCCTTAGAGACTCTCATCCCCGGTTCCATGCGGTCATCCTCATTCTGCTCTTCTTCTCCAGTCTTCGTCTTCTTCGTAGGACGACCTGCTCGTGCAGACTCCACTCGTGCCTCAACCTCCTGAACTTCGTCATCGGACAGAAAAAAGGAATCCGGGTGCTTACGAGCAGGATCTCGTCGTTCTGATTGATGCCTTTGAGTGAAATTTGCATCCAGACACACGATCACATCCGACCTAGGTGAAGCCATGTCAGAATACTGCTCAGAATATGGGGCACGAAGTACACACATACCATGTCAATTGCTTGTTTTGTCTGTCAAAGGTACCGCCAAAACAGATCGGACATCTTGAGCGAAGGTATTCGCTTGGTCTGTCTAAGGGTACATCCTCTTCGGGGTGTTCGCTGTTGTCGTCACTCTCGTGTGATCGCTTTCTTGCAGTACGATGTGTCGATGCGTCTCCCTCAGTCAACTCGATGTCGTATGGTCCTGACGTATAATCAGGACCCCTCTGCCGCTGATAATCTTCATCCTCTACCTCGGTCACTGTTGCTCGGTGGTCCAGGATTTCTGTGTTAGGGCTTGGAGATGGTTCTCGGAACTGATTGCGTGTATGTTGTAGCAGCGAGTTGAGTCTGACTTGCGCTTCGGCTTGTAGACTGTTGTACCACTGTAAAGTGTTCCCAAAACGACAACGGAGCGGATCCCATCCTTCTTGTCAAAAAAAAAAAAAGAAGATAAATTGAATTGACAACACAACGCACCTGGCCTTGAAGCTTGTATCCTTGACATCGTAAATAGTCCGCGACAGTGGCACACCACGCTGTATGGTTCGGGGCAACTCTTAGGAAGAGACGTGTAACAAAGTCGAGCATTCGCAGATCGACAGCCATAGTGGGATAAACCGGAGCGCAAGGAAAGAGGCCACTTCGCAAGAGTTGTTGTGCGGCAGGCTTGCAGTCTGATGCCCACAACGTTATCCTCTCATACTCTACGAAAAAGTGTAAGCGATGCGAGTCAAGGCTGGATAGCCAGTATTCACTTACTGTTGAACCGGACAATTTCTATGTTTAATTCACGAGGGAATTGACAACACGTGCAATGATTATTCATGACCTGAAGCTGAGCTGTGTTATGCAGATTTTTCGTATCATGAAGAGTTTCCCAGTATGGCTCTATAAGACCCGGAATAATCCTCTGCCACCTCTCTAACAAGCGCTGTCTCTTGACAGCATGTTTCGACGAAGTGTACAATGGCTCTCCGGAGCCTACGAGACCCTCGGCATCGGGGAAGGAGTTCTCTCGATTTGAGAAAGAGGTTTGATCTTGAATTAAAGCCCGACCATGACTGAGATGAACTTGGGGTGCCTTCTCCTCATCCCGAACACGACATGAGCTCACGA
Source organism: Dendrothele bispora CBS 962.96 (assembly GCA_004369135.1). Taxonomy (NCBI): domain Eukaryota; kingdom Fungi; phylum Basidiomycota; class Agaricomycetes; order Agaricales; genus Dendrothele; species Dendrothele bispora. Next base: position 108,400 of record ML179225.1, on the reverse strand, counting down.
CGGTTTCTGTTACTTCAAATTGATTTGCATTGGAATAGTGATGGACGGGAGAGGGCTGGGTAGCCGGTACACGAAGACGCGTCCTGAAACCACCCATGGAGAGAGCAGTTAGGAAAAGCAGAAATTGTTGTGAAGTCTCTAGAGTCCGGATGAACTGACTTGTCAGTCAGGTGATTGTGGCAGGAGCGAATAATGCCACTCGAACAACAACATTGTGATCTGGTATAAAGTTGGCAGTTTTGTCCAACTCTAATCGCGTCCCTTCGGTCTCTTGAACATCATGCCTCGTGAGCCCGTAACTCGCACTACCGTCCCCAACTTCGCGCCCTATTCCCATCCAACAAAACTCTCACCACCTAATACCACGGAATCTGCAGAGGATGTCGCCTTAGTCACTCCCCAACAGGTCCGCAGGCGTTCCCAAGCCCTTTCTGACCTAAGGCAGCCACAAAACACTCCCGTCTTAAGTGGTTGTCCAGTCTCCGGAGAGCCGTACCCTGTTGACGATTTCGATTTCGATATGATCTATTTGTCAACCGAGACCGACCAATATCCCGAGGCATTCTCGCCACGTCATCCCAGCTACTTGGCAAAATACGAGATCCTGTGCGCCATGTATCCCCTCGCATTCTCTCTCCGTAAATGCAAGAAGACGAACAAAAACCACTCCATCTCGATTTCATCTTCTGGCACTCTCAGCATCAAATGCTGTGACTGCGACATCGCCAAATTATGCAGTCCTGTTCCCGCGAACCATAAGAAGGAGTTCAACGCGCATTTCATGAGGTGGAAAAAGCGCTGGGAAAGCGATAGGGGCAGGCGTGAAAGTTTGAAGCAATTGTTCGAAGAAGTGGATCGAGAGCTTATCTGAAAGTTGCGTTAGCTCGGGGGTTGACACCAAAACTAATATTCTTTGCTTACCCTTGCGAATCGAAACATGTACCGAATACGGTTGTAGTTTTAGGTCTTTTCGGACCATTACAGAGCGTTACTTGCATTCACTCAATTATTCTTGTAGTATATAGATCAATATGATTGTATATTCTTTTTGCTCCCTTCAAAGAACGTTCTTATCAGTGGAAGACATTTTTTGGTAAGTATATATAGAAGGTAAAGTACACTAAGGATCTCTGATATTAGATATTCATTAAATGACATAAGGTGGTATCGAACAAGCAACGTATGTCATGATATTCATAAAATAAAAAGGGCTTAAGAGGTACCGATACATCATTCTATCTCCTAGGTTTGTAGGCTTTTTTCTTTGTCTTACAGCCGGCTTGCGGTTTTCTAGCTTCCTCCCGCAACTCCTTCATTGTCTGCTTGAACTTCTCCTTATTAAGGTCGTCCGCTGCTTCGGCACAGTCTTCTGCTTTAACTTCAATGTAATAGGGGTCTGCCATTGTCTCCGTCGTTGTCCCCCAATCCTCGAAAACAGCAGCGGTGATGACTGGATGCTCGTCGTCTTTATCGCGGTATCTGCACCAGATTTGCCGGAGGTATTTCCCGGTATGCTCTCCACGTACAACTAGAAGAGGTTGACGGTTTGTTGTTGGTTTGATTGGGACCTGTACATCATAAATTTCATCCGGCGGTACCAGTACTCCACCCATCCCAGATGCCTCCTTGACCTGAACCATTCTGCTGCGGGTGATGGGCGTTGCTAGTATCTTGGCCACATCACTCCCCGATTGAGGATGCCAACGCGCATAGAACGTTTTTCCCCCAAGGCGTGGATCAGCAGCCCAATGCGCCGCTTCAGTCCCCGAACTGGATTCAGACGGTCCAGCAAAAGGATCGATAAACGGGCCAGGACTGCCAGGAGGTGTTACGGTGGAGGGAATCTCTGTACGAAGCCCATGGTTGGGTCTCAGGTAAGGATTAGGTACCGAAACTGCTTTGACTCGTGTCCGGGGCTCCCAATACCGCTGGCGCCCATGGAGGGGGTAAACGATATGGAGAGGAAGACCTGTTCTATATCGGCATTTCTTAGATTTTTATTCGAGGACATTTGGGAGAAACCAACCTAGGATCCCGAATATCCTCGTAATCGCTCCAATATTGAGGTGCTGCGCCGTGCTCTGCAGACACAAAGTCATGCTCGACTAAGACCCGAAGTTTGCTTGAAGTATGATGACTACGTTCGACCTGCTTCACTGTTCCGGTTCCTTTGTGTTGACCTCGGATAACCGAGATGGGCACGTTGAGCCATGGCTGTTGAGGTTGTCTATTCAGAATATCCTCGGCTTGTATCCAGCGACCGCTGAACGGGTCGACGGGCGGCCGTGTCAAATTTGGGGAGCGGTATGCGTCCCAGTCTAGCTGCGCAAATTGTTGCTGATGCTGATTGAGGGGTGCAGCGAATCGGAGGTATTGCTTCGAGCTTGGCTAAATTAGTACTTGGATCTCAGTTTTAGTACAAACTTTACTCACATAGTATCCACGATGTGATCATGCCTCAGTTGCACCGTGACGCCGAGTGAAGGTATTTTAACTTGTAATGTTGTGTATTGGGGTTTGGGAGGATGAGTATCTATCACGAATCCGCTATAGCCCTTGTAATCACCGAGTACAATGGTGACATGCTTGTCCACCCAAGGCACAAACCCAGTACTCCTCAATGCCGTGACTCTACAGCTATTGACTTCGACACGGAAGGTCTAAGGTTCTCTTTCTCAATAAAAGCGAACATCATAACCGCAGAAAGTGATCACTTACTGTTAACTCTCCACCTAGTTCGAGAACTTCCAACGTATTCGATGTCATCGATGTCACCATCCCTTCCCGTCCGCGCATCTCCCCTGCTTCTACAGCAACCGAGTCTCCTATGTAGACTCGTTTCCGAAGATTTATATTGGAGACTTGTACTGAAGTATCATCATTGTCGCATTCGTCGTAGTCATTGAACTTGACGAGACAGTGTTGAGTGCCAGGACTCACGATTATACCGCCCTTGAGGTACGTCGAGCGAGGAAGGGTTGGGTCTAACTTCTGCTGTTGATTCAACGGACCCAAAACGACCGCTTCAACCTTCTCCTCCGCGAAGAACACCCAGTCACCAATGACAGGAAAACTAACCGTCATGACTGACGGAGCTTGGCTCAAGCCAAACAAACGCCGAGTGTTCCTATCCATAATCACGTCGGTCTGACTCAATGACCTGCTATCATAATACTTGACAACCAGGCCATGGCGATACTCGTCATTATTCCATCGATACACGTTCTCCGCCATTTTTTCGCATTGCCCTTGGAAACTCACTTCGTGGAAAAGTCTTTGCGAAAATCGCTCAGACCCACGCCTACGTTTCTTCTCGTCGGTTGGTTCCAGAGTTGTAGGGGACGACAGGGAAGGGTCTGGTTCGGAATGTTGAAGTAGCGGGTGTGTCTCCTTGGGAGGTGGAGTGGGTGGTGTCTCCCGTTGGGGAGGAGGAATACGTGGAACAAGGAGAACCTCGAAGGGATGCTGGTCTGCAAGCATCTGTCGAGACACGACCAACCCTACGTCGCCACGATACAAACCTCTTGTGACTCGAACCCAAGAGCAAGGCTGGAGAGAGAGCGGTTGGGTGTCCAATAATACGGCGATTTCTCGACAGTCCATATGCTCCATCCAAACCCTGGACTGTCTCTTCACTACGGCAGCGTGGTTTCCCAGCCACTCGTGCACCTTCTCGTCGCAACGACCTTCCAGGTACACACACCCTTGAACGGTGGGCACAGTGAAAGCTGAAAGTAAGGTACAGCTATGGCAACCTCCGGGATGACTGATAGGTGTCGGAGCGGAAGGAGTGACACTAGAAGACGTTGAATCGTCGGGAAGAGACGCTAGGGCTTCTGCTTCAGCAAGGATCGACCGGGGTAAGAACATAGCTGCTTTCTTGTTGATGGTTTCAAGAGCATCCTGAGTAGCAGCAAGTACATCCTCAAGTCCGGGTTCTAGCCCAGCAGCATCAATCAGACGATTCCATTCAACGGTGAACCCAGGTCCCAGCAGTTGTCCAATCTTATCCGCCATATCCTTTGGTTCTCCGATCTGTGTCAGGGCATACTGACGAATGGATCGAAGAGCAAGGGCGGCTGGACTCGAAGAGTGAGTCAAGGTTACTTGTCCTATGGTAGTATTGGAAGGAGGGAGGGTAGTGGGCGTGTTCGCGGGTTCGAGAATCACCGAGTTCATAATATCGAGCACAAGATCGGTTTCCCGACCAACCTGAGGAAAGATGAGTTTTCCAGTCGTAAGTACATAGATTAACTCCAGTGCGTACCTTGCATTTGACTCGCCAAAATGGTGGGCTCTCAGCTGACATTAACACAGATTTCAGTTTGTTCTCGTCGAAATCACAGATTTCAGAGCGAGTAGGTGTTGGTGGTGCCGGACCTTGCTCATTGGAGGTTTCCAGTTCTGTGGTACCAGTACCAGGACAATAACGACGTTCAATATCCTCGATTCGCTGTTGGTAGAAGCCGGCATGGTGTTGAAAGTCGGAAAGTTCTTGACGGTCATCATCTAAATCAATCCATTGCCCTTCGCATGGGTAAGATACGGTGCTGTTGAGATATAGCAAACAAACGCACCCCTGTGGTAACCACGCTCACCAGCGACCCCTTCAACCCCCCCCACTGTCGTCTTGTTCCTGTTCATATTCCTCGTCTTCATCGTCATAGAAGTCCTCAGCGTCTTCATGTGCCCGATCGTCAATGAAAGGGTTGGGCATTGAAAACGCGATGCTCGTGAATTGAACGTCTTGAGACCTGAAAACCGTTTGTTAACACTTTCTTTGACAAATCCGATAACGCGCAACAAGGGTAGGAAAACCCAGTCGTACTGGGAACATCCATAGGGAAATGTTTTCACTTCAAACGCATTTACGACTCTTACTTCTCACATATAATTCGAGATACATTTACATCTAACTATCTATGCTACACGAATACTACGAAAAAAAGGATATAACACTCACAGCGGGGGTAGACTAAGAGCATCGACGTGGAGGTTTGAAAAAAAGGGAGAGGGAATTACATAATCCAACTTGGGCTGTGACAGAGGTTAGCGGCAGGCCATCAATTTTCTACGGTCAGGTCGGTGCGGGTACCGGGTCTAGAACTGAAGTCCATGCATGACCCGGTTACTCTGAGTCGCCGAGACCTCCGTAGAAAATTGATGGCCTGCCGCCGACCTCTGTCCTGGGCTAATCGATGTTTATGTAAGCCTTCATCGTTCTTTCCTTCCCGTCATCTACTCACCTTGTCTAACGCCCGCTTGATGACCGAGTGCATTCTGATGTGAGTATCTCTTGCACTCTAGATACGTAGTACATAGTTAGCATGTATCTGAACCCGAAAGATAATGATATGGAGCTAAGAGAGAGCCAGAATTAAAAAAATTGAGCGTTACATTCCTGATATAAAAGGAAGATAAGAATCGGTAGACTACGTCGCTTTTTTCTTTTCTAAACACTATCTTGGATAAAGTCAAGTGTTTACAATGCTTTTCTACAGGATTTCCATACGCTGTATCGCTCGCTGTCACTTCGCACATTCGCTCTCTTGACATCTGGAAATAGGGTCACGAGGTGAAGTTTCTTCTCTTTGATTTTCATTCGATTTCTAACTCTTCTAGCACCTACATAGCTAACCAAAACGACTTCACACCTGCCCTCTCCTCGGATCCTTCCACAAAGACTTCGGGACCTAGTGAGTTCATGTATCTACCTTCTGCAGATATGTCTGACTCAGGCTGTTAGCTTTATGATAAGTTGATATCTATATGCGCTTGCGATCTTTGAACACCTACGTATTATTATCAGTTTCAGTTTATACGCGACCACTTCTCCTTTGTTGTATTACTGCCATGATACTGTAATCGTCTTTCTGTAATCGTCATATTGTAGATGATAGAAAGTACACTACATAACCTTCACAGAAAGGCATGAAACTTAGCACTACCATTTATGATTAGAGTACCATTCCGACACGTAGAACACGTCCACTTCGTATTCGCATTGTGTTACTGGCTGTTACCGGACCAAGCGTGAAAAGAACGTGACATTGTTTGCTGGTGAGTTGACATATACCGCACAATAAAGAGATTAACTGATCAAATTAGGCAGGCAAACACATTCTCTTAAGGTCTCTGTTCTATCGTGTGGATTCGATCTTTCCCGTCACCGAATCCAATGGTCGTCACTCGAGCACGAGCCCAAGCAAAGGAAAAAACTCCTCGAAAGAAGCGGGTCGTCCAACGTTTGGACTTCGTGGGTCCTTTCTCGCCTTACCGGAATTGAGGAAAGCACGCTATCCCAGATACTAGCCCCTCTCGGAAACGTCGAGCCGCTGCCAGAAAAACGACAACGAGCAAGGCAAAACGGAGGAAGACAAAGAAGGTCAAACCTATCAGTGTCGGACCCGTTAGCACCAACGCCGTTACTGGTCGAGAGGCCGCAGAAGATGCCAGTCCTGTTAACGAACACCCGTCTGGTTCCACCCACACTACGCATACTCCACGGCCAGAATCAGGAGATGCCACTAGATCTTTAGCTCCAGTTCCCACTGGCGTTCATGTTTCTGCCCAGCGGCCCCAGCCTACTACCTTGGAGACCGGCCATACGACGTTACAGGCTCGTCCTCTCCGAGCCCAGTCTACGAAGAAAGACAAAGACATAGGGGTAGTTGAAATGAGACGACTAGATGGTACTCGTCATATTGGTAAGGGTTCTAATTTGTCTGAATATATCCGGGTTTTTAATTATGGTAGACTTCAAAGGTGTTCGGCTCACCTCGTGGTGGGACCAGAAACGCGCTCATGAACAACATGAGGCCCCTGTTAATCACCAACAGTCTCGCAAACCATCAGCTTCAACCTCAAAAGTTCAGCTGCCATCGGCTCATGACAAACACGACATTTCAGCCGCTCGCGAAAAGAACATCGCCAAGATCAGTGCCAAAACTACCAAAAGAAATTCGGTTACCACCGTCTGATCCTCCTGCGGCGTCTCCCCTAAAGTCCCCTCCTTTGCCCTCCTGGCCGCACTCTCTTCCACACGAATCGTCTTCACCCCACCGGGACATGAACTACCAACCCGATCAACACTGGGATTTTTATGAAGAGACATATGGATACCAACCCAATCCAGAGGAAGAATTCGAGGGAAATGGGACAGAAGATGAGAGCGAAGAGAACGAGCACGAGGAGGGGGCGAAAGGCAAAGAGCAAACGGAAGATGAAGCGGGCAACTCTGAAAGTGAAGAGGAGTACGAGGAAAGGCAGGAGCAGGAGAGCAGCTCTGAAGATGAAGAAGACGAAGAAAAAGAACAAGAAGAAAAACGGAGAGATTCGAGAAAAAAAGTTCATTTCAACCCGGAGCGTCACCCCAAGAAAACTTCGGTGTCATCTAAGACATCTTGCAAACGTTCAACGACCATACCCCGAGGAGAAGATGAAGTCGCTGCTGACATTACTCGCAACCGACGTCCAAGATCTTCCACGAAGTCCACCGTCAAAGGCTCTAGGCCTCCGAACTCAAGAAAGAATGAAGGCAATGTCAAAACACACAAGGAGGAGGATGATGACGTTCCTTTGAAAGACCCATTGGAAGATCCTGACTGCCCTGAATACGAACCAGACGCCGAGACCTACGATACACCGGGGCCAATGTCCAAGGAGTGTCGTAAAGAGCTGAACTCGATTTCATATGATTTTGAAACAGCCCTGCATCGTCTCGCTCGCAAGTATCAAAAGCCCGTTGATAGCTTGTTGCAGGCTGCTGGATTCGGATTCAGGTCTCATCGCAAGGACTCCACTTGGAATGACTTTCAAGCATGGCGAACAAAGGCCATGGGGGACTCTCAGAGACAAGGGGGTATGTATCTGCATGTCACCTATCTGCTCTTTTATCATTGCTGAAGTTTTTTTTTTTCTCTAGAGTCGCTACAAGAGTTCACCCATCGTCTTGCTGGAGACTACAAGATAATAATGAAGTCGGAACTGGGGGACAATTGGAAAAACGTCGACAAGAGACGAGAAGTTGCTAAAAGGCTCGGTTGGGTGGGTTATGCCCAAAGGTTGTGGCAAGAGATGGCAACGGAAGAGTGGGAGACGGGTGTAAAGCCTGGTACGATGAGACGTTGTACGGACGAGGTCATGAAGGTGGTGAGTATGCCTTGCTCTTTTTACTCACGACTTTCTGGCTGATCATCCAAAAAATTTCAATGTAGGCCCAGATGATTTACCAAACATACGGTATCGTTATTATGGGATCCGCCCATGACCTCAACAATCACACTTGTTCAAAGTTCTTCGGGTGGGGACCTGAATTTGGACACATGATGTGTGCAGAGGAGGTCAGTTTCCAGAAGACCTTAACATGGAACGCCGCCAAACTGCGTTTCTACCGCGACCACCTCGCAGAAGGACTTGAAGAAGATCCCGCCAAGAGCGCCATCATTCGGGAATACCATACCAATCCAACGGGCGTCAACAACCTGCGACCATTAGTGCCTTGAATTTTCGCAAATGACCTTGGTCCGTTCCTAGCATTTCATGCTCGTTGTCTGCATTGCTAATTTTTTCGCGTCTATATAGTCGAGATAACCAAGAACCCTAAGATGAAAATGCACTGGAACACGTTTGGGAGTGACGCAAGGACGTACCATTTCAAAATGGTCGGTTATCCCCTACATCTCGCTGGCCTTGGACCGCGATCCGAAAACCTTATCCCGCACGCGAAATACATCCATCAGAAACCGCTTCTCAAGATGATCGCTCCTCGGATTCGGCATTGGGAGATTTTGCGCAAACCAGATAGCGCTTTGACCCAAGAGGATCGAGAGTTTCTCGACGAAGGCAACTTCGGCACTCGTATAGTCAAATGGACAAAGAAGGAGCTGGAGTTGCCTGTTGAAGAGCAGGGCTCCGTCGCTCTGATCTCAGACATCAATGGGAACTCTGTAATGACGGTCGCAGAGTACATCGAACTTGAAGACACGGAGGAGGAAGAGAGTGAAGCAGAAGGTCGTGCAGGGAAAGAGAAAGGAAGTGGTAAAGCGAGGGGGGTGGGAGAGAAGAAGGGAAAAGGCAAATCGCGAGAAGATGAACTTGAAGACACGGAGGAGGAAGGTCGTGCAGGGGAACAGAAGAAAGAAAGGGGTAAATTGAAGGGGGTGGGAGAGAAGAAGGGAAAAGGTAAATTGCAGGAGGTTGAACTTGAAGACAGGGAGGAGGAGGAGAGTGAAGCGGAAGTTCATGCGGGGAAAGATAAAGGAAAGGGTAAAGCGAAAGAAGTGAGAGGGAAGAAGGGAAAAGGTAAAGCGCGAGAGGTTTTGGAGGATGAAGAGGTCAATGACGTTGGAGAGGTAGCAGCATGGGAAGATGATGACCTCGGCGGTGCTTCGCATCATGTCGGGGAGGAGTCCAGGGTCCTGCCACTGTCGAGGAAGACTATGCCAGCTACCTCGCAACGGGTAGGAAAGCAACGTGTTGAGCGAATTGGAGTAGCGACATCCCCGATTACTCCTGTTCAGCGAAAGGGGGGCAATGATCTGCATGCTCCCCAGTTTCGAGTACACCCCTCTCCACAAGAATCTGCCCATTCTCATCCCCGGCCCCGGCCCCGTCCTCGCTTCAAGACAACAGAGCCTACTACGACGCAATCACAATTAAAGTCGATGGCAACGAAATCCTTTCCACGAACATCAAGGCCTGACCCACCCGTTAAGACTTCTGCGGCATCCACCTCAAAGCTGTCTCAAAATCCCATTCCCAAGACGACTTCAGAGCAGCATACGGCACCATCCTCCAAGAAACCACATGCACCTGTTGTTGGCTCGTCAAAGCAAGCTTCGAGGCCGGACCTTCCTGAAGCCTCACGCACCAGCATGAAACCTTCCAAGTCATCCTCGGGTGGTGATAATACTAGTCTGGCCTCTCGAAAATGCACTGAGCGACCGTTGCCATCAGAGACTATAGCACGTCTTCGTGCAATGGTGGCTGGAAAAGAGGAGAAGAGAAAGACGGGCCCAGAAGAGGGTGATGTTCAGGAGCGTGCACCCAAAAAGCGAAAGACGATGAGGGGCTGAAAAGTTAGTGTAAACTTGTATTTGTATAAGTCGATGCCTTTGTATTATCTTGTATTATTCGTATGCAATGCATTATATTGATATGAACATTTAGTCAAGTTGCCCAAGGACAGACGAGGCTGTTACCAGGCCGAGGAGGTCGGAAACCTCTGATCCAAACAGGACTACACTCCGGCTGTAATCGTAACGATCTGTGCGGAAGGGTCTTGATATATTTGGAAAGAGACGTTAACATACCGGTCGTCGAAATTGGCAAGGTAACCGTTAGTTTCGTAGAGTCTATTACGTTGAAAAAATTGAAGATGACTGGGGGTATGGCCGCAAGCGGCAAGGGCCGAACCTTTGACAGAGAATAAATGTGAAATGTCATAGCTGTTTGTACTTCGTCACTAATACTCAGTATACAAGGCCTGTTTGTGTACGGTTACTTGTAAACCCTTGGTGGAGGGCTACATCAAGTTAGTCTATGTCAAACCTTCTTAGTCTCTTGCCAACTTGTGTCATCACTGTACTGAGGAGTAATTCTAGACTGGCAGTTCTTCCAGTTTATGGAAATTTGAGATTACTTGTGATCCAGAGTCTGATTTAAATGGAAACTCAGTTACTGTGAATGTAAACTTGAAGGTTCTGAGGGTGGAACGGTGGGATGGGCGACAGAATAAGTCGTCACGGATTGATCCAATGTGACTCTAATGACTTCTTTTAAAGGAGAGGCTTTTCCCTTAGACACGAGCAATAGGTTGCAGATAAGCAGACTGGGGCACAAATGATCTCTGATCGCATTGTAGGATCTATCTATTCAAAAGAAAATGAGACTCACTGCATTTGTCAGAAAATATACTGGTGTATAGATTAAGGTATACACCCTGAATAACCAAGCCGAAAAATCCTTTAGAGTATTAATCAAGGTATCTATGCCAAATACCGCAACAGATAAAGGGGCATTATAAATGGTATAGACTAAGTACTAGGATAGGTGCAAGGATAGCGATGAAAGATCATAATGTATTTGGAATGAAAGAGTTAATGAAATATTAAAGGAAAGACCATAAATATGATAGTAGGATATAGGAAGTATTCTCGGGCTCTGTAAACTAAAGAAAAAGGTCAGATCTATATACTGCATTGTGGGACATTGACTTACCAGGAATACGGAATCATTCCACGAACCTCTTTAAGTATTAAAGTATGTACTGTGGAAACAATAAGGGCAATAATTCAACATATGAAACTCGACAAAAAATTGACCTGCATAGAACACTGGCAGTCTCAATACTTACACGACAAAGAACAGAGCTAACACCCACATTGATGGGAAAGAACCCACTCCATCTTGACTGATTGTGTATTGAGTTACACTGAACGATAAGATGAAAGGAATGTGAGAAATGAAAGTTCCAAACCTAGAGGTTCAGCAACAATGAGAATGGGAAAATAGCCACTATGGAATTCCATGGGAGGGTAGCAGTTGTGTGGAATTCCATGTGCACTTCAGGAATTATGTGGAATTCCATGAGTAGTGTAGGGTTCATGTGGAATTCCATGGCAAAGGAAGCAGTGGAATTCCATACAGGCACATGGAAATTTTGGGAGTAGATGGAATTCCATACAAGCTCATGGAATTCCATACAATCTCATGGAATTTTGGGGAGTGTATCAGATTCATGGAATTCCATACAAACTCATGGAAGTTTGGGGAGTGTATGGAATTTCATACAAACTCATGGATGGAATTTTGTGGGTCTATGGAATTCCATTCAAACTCATGGAAATCTTGAGAGTCCATGGAATTCCATTCAAGCTCATGGAAATTTTGTAGGATCCATGGAATTCCATTCAAGCTCATGGAAATTTTGAGAGTCCATGGAATTCCATGGAAAATTAGGAAAGCACAAGGAATTCCATGTAGCTATATGGAAATTTTGAAGTAAGATGGAATTCTAAATCAAAGGAAATGATATGCTACAGTAGCATAGAGTTAGCAAAGACTGTGAATGTTAAATGTTTTGAGTCAACATCTAAATTCATATTATCCAAGTTTTCATGTCATATAAATGGAATCTGCTTTAGTCTTATAGATATAGCATCCAAAGTACTGACCCAGTGACTGGTTGAAGTGCATGAATAACCACTGTCTTAGAGCTGGATTTGGTTCCCATATATGGGTTAAGTAAGAGTTTGAGGTTGATAGTATTGATAACAGAGGTGTTTCAATAGAAGAGACCAAATCAAGACTATTTCATTCAATAGACCCTGTTTTGACTCAATGAGAAGGTCTACCATAATTACAGGTACCACCACAAGTTGGGGGACTGCAGAAGGTCTGAGCCTGATATATACAACTAGTACTAACAAGAACATTTTGCCCATGGAATTCCACCAAAGCTATGGAGGAATTCCATGTAACCTGATGGAATTTCCATGGAATGACCACCCCTTAGGCTGCACTTATGGATGGAAAGTTCAGCCTAACATGGTAGGTTAACTAGGGTGCCTGAGGTGCACTGTTATGTTTTTCGGACTTTCAAATTCCCCCGCCACTTTCCAAAACCTAATGAACGACTCTTCCGTGATATGCTAGATGAGGGATGGCTTGTTATCTATATGGATGACATCCTTATTTTCTCCACTGACCCCGAGGAACACCGACAAAGGACTCTTCGAGTGCTACAGAGACTCGAGGAGAATGATCTTTTCCTGAAACCAGAGAAGTGTGAATTTGACAAACCCGAAGTAGGATTTTTGGGACTTTTATTCGCAAAAACCGGATTGCGATGGACCCTGTCAAACTTGCAGGGATTAGGGATTGGAAACCTCCGACAACCGTTAAAGGAGTACGATCCTTTTTAGGATTTGGAAACTTTTATTGAAGATTCATTGGACGATATGCGCGGCCAGTCGTAGTCCAAGCACCATTGAGAAGATCTCAAATGTAAGGCGAGGGTTTTTGAGTGCGAGCGATACGGATTTCAGGTGAGTCCTTTGACATGCTGGATCTAGATCATGGTCCTTGTCGGCATCGGTGTTGTTATTGGCTCGGATTTGGCGGGGCTCTTTGTCTTCGGATGTGACGCCTCGGAAATGGTCCTACGGTGTGCGAGTATTCTCGCATTTTAGGACATCAATGGAGATTGGGACTCCTAGTGGCTATATCTGTCATGCGTTCACTGAAGGGGAATGCAACTACGAGATCTGTGAGTGAGCCCTTTTAGCTGTTAGTCAAAGCCTTGGATATATGTAGTACAGCTATTTCCTTGGATCGAAATGACCTCGTCATTATCCTCTCTGATTCACAAGTTCTTCATGTCCTATGCTAGTCTCGCAGATTGTAAAAACCTTCGATAATGACTTGGGACTGATGTTGGTAACTACCGATATCGGGAGGAACAGCATGTCGGACGCTCGACTTGTATATTTGTCACGATCCTAAGGGAAGGGGAAATGTTATGAACGGGAATCGAACCTTCGGCTTGATGCCGAGTTGCCACAAAGTGCGCCACATAGCGAGCTACTTACTGATCACAGACTACGTCTGGGCTAGAGTAACCATGCAAATAGTGATCGATGGAAATCTAGAAGGACCGATCGTGGAGGTGTATAATAACCGCCTACCCATGTAAAACATCCACTAGATTG
>ML179225.1:0-85481 GCA_004369135.1 Dendrothele bispora CBS 962.96 | reverse complement strand
CAGGAAGATGGTTTTGCTTGGTCTACAGAAGAGGCAGGGAATTTCCGTAAGGATTTCTTCCCTCCAGTAAAATTTCCAGTAGTGCCACATATACCGTGGGTAGAAAGAAATATTCCGATCCCACCTGGAGTTCATGAAGAAGTATGTAAATTAATAAAGGACAAAATTGACGCTGGCACATATGAACCATCCAATGGATCCTACCGATCTCGATGGTTTTGTGTACTAAAGAAAGATGGAAAACTCAGAATAGTGCATAGTCTTGAACCATTAAATAAAGTTACGATACAACATTCAGGAGTGCCACCTGCGACTGCCGATATCGCGAGAAGTTTTCGTGGAAGGGCGTGTCTGGGGACTCTGGATATTTTTGTTGGCTATGACCATCGATATATTGACGAACAATCTAGGGATCTGACTGCGTTTCAGACACCATTTGGGTTGCATCGATTGGTAAAGTTGCCTATGGGATGGACGAACTCAGTTCCGATATTTCATGATGATGTGACTTATATACTGAAAGATGAGATACCCCATGTTACTATACCATATGTGGATGATGTTCCTATCAAAGGACCTGCTACTAGGTATGAGACTGCAGATGGTGGTTATGAGACTATACCAGGCAACCCTGGAATCAGAAGATTCGTATGGGAGCATATGCAAAATTGTAATCGTATTGTACAGCGGATGAAGTACTCGGGAGGGACCTTCTCTGGCAAGAAGACTTTCCTTTGTGTACCAGAAGCAATGGTTGTTGGACATAGATGTACTTACGAGGGTAGTGAACCCGATAACAAAACAGTGGAGACTATAATGAGCTGGCCTACCCCTCAAAATGTATCTGAACTTAGATCCTTCTTGGGGACAGCTGTTCAATTAAGAATGTTCGTAAAAGGATTTGCTGAGATTGCTTCCCCATTACACAAACTTACCGGACACGTACCTTGGGAGTGGGGCGAAGCACAAGAAGTAGCGATATCGAAGATAAAAGAGGCGATATTGAATGCTCCGGCTCTTAAACCGGTGAACTATGACCATGAATTGGGTATAACGTTGGCTGTAGATACTTCCTATATGGCTGTGGGATATTACTTGTATCAACAAGATCCTAATGATCCTAAGAAGAAGTACTATAATCATTTTGGGTCTATAACCTTGAATGAGAGGGAGGCGAGATTCTCCCAGCCAAAGAGAGAGCTTTATGGGTTGAAGTTGGCATTAGAAGATGCTTACTATACTACCTATGGTTGTAGGAAACTTACAGTTGAGACGGATGCAAGCTACATAAAAGGAATGCTAGATAATCCTAGTTGTGGCCCTAATGCTACAATAAATAGATGGATAGAAGAAATAAGGAAGTACCATTTTGAGCTGGTACATATAAAGGGAAAAGCCCATACCTTGGCCGATGGCTTATCAAGAAGACCGCCGAGTAATAGCTCTTTAGAGAGACGATTACCGCCTACCGAGGAAGACCTCATGGATGAAGATGATGGTACACCTATCTTATTCAGAATGGGCGATGGCGAAGATGATGATCCTTATGACTTTGAGGATTTCAAAGCCGATATCGACACCAGGGGTGGATATTTGAACACATTGGCTACCGATATCGATGATTTTGAACTCGATATCGAACTAGAAATGGATGAATATCGGATGCAAGAGTCGAGAAGAGCAGCCATGCAGCAGAAGTATGGTGTGGTGCAATTCACGAATGTTTGGATGATGCCACCTTCCGATATCGACTGGGAAAAAGCGCATCCTTACGCAGAAGAACATAGATCGGAGGTCACTTGTCGTTTAGATGAACAATTGCCTAAAATAAAGGACTATTTGTCTAATCCTGAGAGCAATGTATTCACTGAGATGAGTGACAAAGACAAACCAGTCTTCTTGCGGAGAGCTTCCAAATTCTTTGTGGATAAAGAAGGAAGGCTATACCGTAGAAAAGAAGAGAGTGATGGACAACCACTTTTGGTTGTGCCTAAAGAGAAGAGAATGTGGATGATGCATGCTGCGCATGACAATCTTGGACATAAGGGTACTTTTGCGACTAAAGAAGTAATATCCAGAAGGTTTTGGTGGCCCGATATCGAAAGAGATGTCAATTGGTATGTGGGTTCTTGTCAAGCCTGCCAAGATCGGCAGTTACGACTTGTCAAAATACCACCTACAGTCACTTATACACCTGGGTTGTTCCAGAAGATCCATATAGATGTGTTTAAAGTGTCACCTGCGAGTAATGGTTGTAAGAATGTCGTCCATGGAAGATGTGCTCTTTCAAGATGGTCAGAAGGTAGAGCATTGCGAAGTGACAATGCGAGATCGATAGCTGAATGGTTCTTTGACGATATCATTTGTAGATGGGGTTGCCCAGAGGAAATAGTCTCTGATAATGCTCCTCAGATGATAGCAGTCTTAAATGGCTAGAGGATAAGTATGGGATTAGAGGTATTAGAATCTCACCATATAACTCCCAAGCCAATGGAAAAATAGAACGTGCACACTTTGACATAAGGCAAGCTCTTGTTAAAGCAACAGGAGGTGACTTATCAAAATGGTATTGGTTTTTGAAGCCTGTGCTTTGGGCTGATAGAGTGACAGTAAGGAAAGGCCTTGGCTGTTCTCCATATTTCATCGCACTAGGTGCAGAACCGATATTGCCACTAGATATTGTAGAATCAACTTGGTTGGTTAAGTTGCCAGATCGGGTGTTGACACAGGAAGAACTTATTGGATATCGTGCTCAAGCCTTGGCTAAGCATCGAGTACATGTTGAGGATATGATCAAGAGAGTTGATGAAGAGAAAAGGAGAGAACTTAGAAAGTTTGAGAAGAAATATCGAAACGTTATCAAGGACTGGGACTTCAAGCCAGGTACCTTGGTACAAGTCAGAAATACGAAGATTGAAAAGAGCCTAGATCGTAAGATGTTCCCTAGATATATTGGGCCTATGATTGTTATAAGAAGAACCAGAGGGGGTGCCTATATCCTTGCTGAAATGGATGGTGCCGTACTAAGGGAAAAGGTTGCAGCGTTTAGAGTCTTACCCCATCATGCGAGGTATGAACCGATATCGCTACCCCAGAACATTCATGACTTGATAGATCTAGATGGAGAACAATTGCGACAAATGGTTGAAGAAGATACTGATAGTGATGAACGATGGGACCCTGGCAAAGACTTTGTCTTTGATGCCATTCCAAACCTGCGAGTCCCTGAATATGATGAAGATAATGAGTTAGTAGAAATCAATAAAGAAAAGGACGTTTCGGATTCTGTGGCTGCAGATATCGTTGATCATACTTCCGATATCAACAGTGAACCTGAAGGAAACGGACCCCAAACTAGATCGAAAAGAAAGAAGTCCAAAAATCATTAGTATTAGCGATATTGGCTACATACTATTACAAAACGACTTCAAACCAAGCATGCTATCTAAGAACTAATAACATGTAATAAAGAGAGATTGTGTGCCTATATCGATAGAGTCCATTGACGTATTAATATCTAAAAGTGGCTACTGAGAGACCTGATTAATTGGGAGGAGCTGAGGCAGCATAAGAACTGCCATGGTTAATCTCGATTTCAGTAAGAGGGTCAGTAGTTTGAACGGAGCTTTCCTCTCCACTACCAATCGAGATCCGGCCTACGCCTGCCCGAACAGTCTCGGCATACGAGTTCGTCAGAGATTGATGGTGGTTCCTGAGGAAGATCATCTGGTGGCGTACACTGAGGATCTCCTGGGAGAGATAGTTTCGGACAGCGTTGAGAGTTTCCGTGGGAAGGTCGGCAAAGTTGACAAAAGGCAACATGTTCATTTCCACGAATATCTGCCCGATCTCCTTCTCCAGTTGTTTCTCCTGCTCTGGACAAAATTAGAGTGTATTAACTATCGATATCGGATGTAGAACTTACCAGGCTTAGGCTCGGAAAAGTCGCTGGCACTACCAGCAACACGGATGCGCTTGGCAAGCTCGTGGTTCTTTTGCAGAACAGCGTTAGCTTTGTGAAAGACTCGAGAGGAAGTGTCCATTCCTGGAACTTCATGGAAAGGGATGCTTACCACGACGGCGCGATTGGAACTAGAGCGAGCGGTCTGGGACTAAGTCAAAGAGTGGGTATAATGAAAGGAATATAGAGTGAATAATGTGAACATACGCTGCTAGCAATACGGCGGAACTTGGCTTCCTTAGAATTGACTTTGGGAGGAGCATGGATGGAAACCTCGAGACCAGAGGCCATCTAAGATAGAAAGTATGAGTGTCGATATCGATGCTAAGTAACGATATCGGACATACCTCTACATCACCTCCGCTGGTTTCTTTGGAAGTGATGACCTGTACTTCTTCCTCGTCATCATCTTGAACGATGGCGGAAGATTTGATGACCTAGATAGCGTAAGAATGGAGATAATAAAGAAGTGAAGGAACTGTACCTTCTTGCTCTTAGTGCCCTTGCCTTTGGGAACGACGGTGGCAGGTGGGGCAGTCAAACGACGATAGAAATGGTCGATACCATTGAAAGAGTTGATGATACCGATATCGCCACGGCCGATAGCAGCCTCAAGAGCTTTATATCCTTCCTCGTATTTAGCTACGGAGGGAGGGCAAGCTTTGAAAGCGTCGAACGGAACGTTGCTGGACTATGAGTAAATGAGTAACGATATCGGCATCAGTGCTTAAGAAAAATCGAATGGAATAGAAAGTGTAGACCTACCAAGTGATCAGCAAGCGCAATAGCCTGATTCCTTCGGTTTTTGGAATCCTGCTTCTCGCACATGCGGAGTACAGTGATTAGGACGGTAGCCTGCTCGATCCAAGGTTCTTGGTTGGTAGCAGACCAGTCGTTGGGGTTCTGGGTGTTAGAAGTAGAAGACATAGTGTAAAAAGTAAAAGAGTTAGATGCGATATTGATGGTTAGACCTAATATCGTCGCTGGCTTTTATAAAGAAAACCATAACTTTCGATCTGCCTATATCGGCAAGCCTGAAACTGGGATCATTGAGGGCAATGATTTTTTTTAGTTTGGGGGAGAGGGGTGTACAGTACTTCTCAGATCGAAGGAAAAACTCAGCTGAAATTTTACGAGTTTCCAGAAGGATTTGTAAAGAAAAAAGCTGTTAAATTGATCAGAAAAAGTGTCAAAGTGACACGATATCGACAGTAGTATAGCGTTGAATCGAATATACGGAGACAAACCAACGAGATCGAGTGCGATGTCATGCACTTCCGAGTTTGGCAGGCAGGGGAAATGATGACTTAATAAATTCTCAACCCCTTAGCCGTTGGTCTTAGTTTATTCACACGATAGAAAACTGCACAATGATATCAATTTTGGGCCATATGGGCCATCGGTATACTGGAGACACTGGTACTACAAGTAGTACAACAACAAGATAGTGAGGTATACATAGTAAGCTAGATATGGTACGAGATTACAGCGGCAAAGATATAGAAACACGACTATTTGCCTGTTGTAACTTGTCAGTCTGGTATAAATGGATGCAAGCAGTAACTTACGATTCATCCGAGAGGACCTGCGAGGCGTTTGAGTTGGAGAGTCCTTGGGCTTCGAAGTCTTCTTCTTGCCTGACGCAGGAGTCGATTTCTTAGACCCAGACGCACGAGACCTCTTAGCTGGAGGCTCGGGAGTAGGTCGCTCATCGTCCTCTTCCCCCTCAGCGTCAGCGTCAGCGTCGTCTAATAAAGACAAAAGGAATGAGCAAAGAGGAACGATATAAGAAGAGAACAAATAAACATACCTTGACCACCAGCGTTGGACGGTCCAGCCTCTGGCTCAACAGGAGCAGCCAAAGAGTTGGCATAAGTCGACCTAGCCCAGGTCTGGATCTCCTTGAGAACACGGTCTCGATCGGAATCGACCTCAACGAACTGGTACTCGCCGGTTTGGGGATCAATGAAGAACTTCTGTCGGATAGAGTTCTTCAAGGTCGGCCACAAAAAGAGAGATGCGAGTGCTTCGGCCTGCTTCTCGGTGATTTTGTTCTCGGGATCGGCGTTGTTCAAATGAGCAAAGACGACAGTCGGGTCGGGACAAGAGCTCCGAAAGACTTCAATCTGTCGCTCGAGGTCGTCCTCGAGGTTGTCGATCGTCAAATGAAGGAGGCGACGCTGCTCAATCAAATTGGCATGTTGAGTGAGGCCAGAAGCGATGCGGAAGGCCCTCTCTTGGAAGTCTATAACAAGGATTAGGAATTGAAGTTATAAATAGGTTAAAGGGAAGGACTCACTCATTTTGCTGTCCGAGGAGAAAGAGCTCATCGAGTCCTTCAGGGACAACAAGTTGTCCAAGCTGATAGAATGAGAGCAGACCTTGGAGCCTTGTCGGCAGGGTCTGCACTTGTTGTTGACATAGTCCCCTTCGGACGCAAGAGTTTTGCCATGGAAAGTTCCTCCGCACTTGCAATCCTTCATGGAGAGGGAACAGGACACGCAGGGACGATGAGCAAACTAAATTGAAAGAAGCAATTCAATAATAAAGAAAAATGCAGTAACGATATCGATACTCACGGGCTGAAGGTGTTGGTTGGAGCGCATGATGGTGTCGATATTGAGCTTAAATGGAGCACCATAATCGGTGCGAGGAACGAAGAAGGGAGGTTTTGCTGACGATATAGGAAAAAGTTAGCGATATCGTCAGATCACAAAAGAAAAACACAACGTACCCTCCTTTTGAAAGACGTAATAAGGCGTGAGCTTGTCTTTACGAGCGTCGCCGTACTTCTATAAAGGAAAAAGTGATTAATAAAGATGAAGGCATAGCAGGAAAAGGATACGCACCAGAGGCTCGCCAAATGACTTAGGATCGACCTCATGAAGAGGCTTGACATGTTCGAAAACGGTGTCCAAAAGCTTCCGAACGTCGTCCTTTGACGCCTTTTTAAGAATATCGGACAGCTCAACGGAAGGGTCTTTGGTGACCTCCGGAGCTGGTGATGGCAGAAAAAGCGGTTCAGGACCCCGCCCTTTGCCTTTGTTGGTTGTCGAGGTCGCAGGATCGTCCTCGACTGCCTGAGTGGTGCGTTTTCGCTTCACAGCTGACCTATCAGAAGATACGGGTCCAGCAGCGGGAAGGCGAGATGGTGTTTTCGGCGCGGTTTTCTTCTGCGTTATACGAAAACTTAATTAGCAAACAAATTAAGTACCTAAAATGATGAAAAACCACATACTGGAGAAGAAGAGCTAGCTGCAGGAGGATCAACGTCCATATCTTGAGCAGCAATAGTGTCGATATTGGAAGAAACGGAGGGGCCAGTCTCCTTTTGTGTGCCGGTTTTTGTTTTTGCCGGTTTTGCCGTTGTCTGAGGTTTGCCGGGACTCGCCGTTGCGGAAACGGAAGTCGAAGCCTGAGGCGCAGAGCCTGTCGGCAACAAGGACCCAGCCTGTCCAAAAGTCTCTTCTTCAGCGGAGCTCTGAATAGAGTGTCGGCGTCGAAGGAACTATTTTGTTTAGCACCGATATCGACAAATAATAAAGGAAATTGATAAGGAATTACTTACGGATGACGGAGTCTCTTCATGGGGTACGGCATCCAACACAGAAGTATCAAAATCATATGGCTAGACAAGCCCAAAGGCTATAAGTAAAGTACAGGAGAGGATCAGGTTATAACTCACCTCAACAGAGGTCATTTTCTCGCGGTCTGATTCAAAAAGGATCCAATTCATAGCTAGACTCTTTCGAAGTCGATTATCGTCGCGATAGAGCCAGATAACGAGTTCAGACAGAGTCCATAAAAAGCCAGTGAACCAGGACGGATATTTGTCGGCGTGATCGGGAAGCGATTGTGTCAAGATAGCCTACCGATATCAGGAGCCATAAGTAAAAAGAAGAACAAAGAGAAGTAAAAGAACTTACGAGTTGAGGCGCCCAGGCGTTAATTTGCTTATATAAAGTAACGGATGGGGCTGGTTGAGGTCCTTTGGCAGCGAAGACTTGATAATGCTCAAGGAGCTCGGTCCGGATCTCTTCGAAGAAGTGTACTACCGGGCGGGGATGGAAGTGTTGCACGTCGTCCTTGTCGAGTTTGCCGAGCCAGGTTTTGTCGACTTGGGGAACGAATCCAGCTTGGAAGGACATTTTGATAGAGCGGGTAGATACAAAGATGGTGAGGGAAAGGAAGAAAGAAAGTTGAAGTCCCTACGACTTCACAGAAATCTTTATAAGGCCGTGGAATGGAGAGATTCAACACAGATTCAAGATCACGTGTTGAATTCAACTTGGAAAAGGGCTTGAAATTTCGTTGAAGTTGCACATATGTCGTAACTTTCGGATCTTGTGTGTGAAGCAAATAAGGTTTCGGTGAACTCACGCTTTGCGATATCGGAGCGATTCGGACGATTTCGGGATCCTATTGACATAGAGTTGCGATAGAGCCAAAGCAGTGGTTCTGGGTCATGTACAAGGGCGTTGGTGGGGTGCCAAATAAGGAAAAACTTACTATATTGAGCCCAAAAAGGCGATTCCCGTTGTTTTTGAAGTGTTGTGGGTGTTATACCTTGCTGAGAGTTGACCGGGGATGGTCAAGATCTTTAGTTTTGGGGGAGATAATACGCCGTGCGAAAATTCTCGCATTTTAAGTGTCAATATTGCGACTACGAGTGCCGATATTGTATCTTATAAGGGGAATATAAGGACTGTAGTGAGCCCTGAGCTGTCAGTCAAAGTGCGATATAGCTACTAAAGCTAGATATGGTGAAATGACTTCGGATTATTATTGATTCAAAGTTATTATGGCCTATGCTAGTCTCGAGATTGTAAAAACCTTCGATAATGACTTGGGACTGATGTTGGTAACTACCGATATCGGGAGGAACAGCATGTCGGACGCTCGACTTGTATATATTGTCACGATCCTAAGGGAAGGGGAAATGTTATGAACGGGAATCGAACCTTCGGCTTGATGCCGAGTTGCCACAAAGTGCGCCACATAGCGAGCTACTTACTGATCACAGACTACGTCTGGGCTAGGAGTAACCATGCAAATAGTGATCGATGGAAATCTAGAAGGACCGATCGTGGAGGTGTATAATAACCGCCTACCCATGTAAAACATCCACTAGATTGGCAATGATTGACGACATAAAGGGTACAACGGAGTTGCCACCTTGATCGAGGGGTAAAAGCTGTAGATATTGGAGTCTAGAATGGATCGACGTCTTACTGATACACTGCGGGGATCGAGAATATCATATCTCGGACGCAAAGCTGTAGAACGGGCGACCGCAAGTTCCGATATCGTGACCCAAAGAATCAAATGTAAAGAACGGTTGAACGGTTGCGATCGAGTAAGATCGACTACTACGTAGAAAGTGAATATTCTGAAACAATGTAGTATTATACACGGACCGAGTACTATATCGAGTAGGACTATACCCAGTTTTGGTACTAGCGCACGGACAAGGACATTTAAATAGTTTCTTTTATTATATTTTGTCGGACTCTCAAGTTTAATAGTTTCTTATTTACAGTAGTATAAATAGGGTTCAGGATTGGCGTAGAAAAGGCAGATTAGTACTGTGGACAACGCGGCTGTGATTTTGGTCATTCCCGGGGATATAAGTATCCTGCTTGATCAGACCAGTTGTAGTTCCAAGAAAGTCTAAACCTTAAAATCGCATTCAAAGTCTGTTACCTTCGGGTTCAGCACCCTATATTGATTGGACATATTGTGTTATTTGACCTTTGATTGACTTGTTTGTTATTTGAACTTTGCCATTGTGATCTTGTTATTTGACCATTTGTTTGATCCATATTGTTGCCATTGAACTTGAACCATTGACCCATTGACTGCCTATATTTGAACCCACATCCCCCACCCTCGAAACTTTGAACTTACACTACCTATATCGCTACAAAGACCTTTGAAGGGTTCTGTCCTTTCAACTCGCACATACAAAACTTGCTAGATCGTATACCTATACAGACTCACTTTTGTGTTGTTTGTTGTTGGTGTTTTTCTAGTCCCACACAGCAGATTAACGGCTTAGCTGATATCGCGTTGTGTACTATCTGCGGAGAACCTGTTGGATATTACTGTAGTTTAAGTTCAGGATGACTTCGAACGTAACAGAGGGGTAATGTTACAGTTTTACTAGACCCCTATTTCATTTTACATACACGAACATTCATTTTTCTTACATGCCTTTCCCTCATGTTTCTCTATTTATGGACGCCTCACCACTTCCTTGCCTTACCCTCATGTTTTCTCAAGCGCCTCACGATTTCCTTGCTGTTTACTTATAACAGGTGTTCCACACATGTTTTCCATTACTTACACATGTCTACCACTCCTTTCTCGTCCCTTTACCTCATGGACACTTGATTCATTTAGCACACGTAGCACATGAGGAAGTATGTATTTAAGCTAGTTAAGTCGAGCATTTACTCTTCAGCTCGACCTTCCCAATTCATACCTTTTAGCCTTACTACAAGGACTCTGTGAGATCCTTCTTCTAAGTCTTCTCAAACCTTTACTCTCAGTAAAGGCTCGTCGAACTCACCGAACTCTCGACCTTTGTTTTTGTAACAAGGTCAACTCGAACCTCGGAACCAAGAACCTTTCGTCTTTGTGACAAAGGCCTTCCGAGTCTGATCTAGAACCTTTGTCCTTGCGACGAGATTCTTCGAACTTTATCCAGAACCTACGACCTCAGCGTAGAATCCTTGAAGTACGGCTTCGGTCGTAACAGCACAGGGGAATCCGAGAAATGATTATTAATTGTGGGAGAGGCAAACAGGAACAAAGAAAGAGCAGAAACAGTAAAGGGGCGAATGCTCGACGTTTATAAAGAGTTTGACTTTGTGATTAGTTGAAGAATCAATCAGTTTTGAAGGAATCAGAGTTTATTTCAATATACTGTACTTTGTCAATAGACTCTAAAGTTACTTGATCAAGGATCCTATCTCTGAACCCCCCAAACTAACATACATTGGTTTAACTTGCTTGACATAACTAGCCTTTGTGTTGTTTGTGTTGTGTGGTTGTGTGTGTGTGTTTTCATGCTCATAGCTGCTAGTGCTTTCATCGCAAGTTTCGCCTGTGTTTTAGCGTCATCACTGCTCAATTTTTGGAAACTTTGCGAGCTTGTCAACTGCTAGTTCCTCCAGTTCATTGTCACAACCCTCACTTCAAAAGTCATCAACATCATTGGTGGACCCAGTTGGAAGAGGTCTCGTGTCTATATGTCCGCCTTTGAGCCGTAAAAAGCCATGTACGTTGTCATATTCTCATTTCTTGGAGTGCATTTTTGACCCTAGTACATCTTTTTACAGATGCAA
This sequence comes from Dendrothele bispora CBS 962.96, assembly GCA_004369135.1. Classification (NCBI taxonomy): domain Eukaryota; kingdom Fungi; phylum Basidiomycota; class Agaricomycetes; order Agaricales; genus Dendrothele; species Dendrothele bispora. The sequence goes on along the minus strand of ML179225.1, from coordinate 74,171 downwards.
AACCGAAGTCGAAGCAGTCCACCCATCAAGAGGAGTGAAATAAGTTCCAGTACCACCACAATCCTCTCAACCCTGCTGTAGTCCCTGTCTGGAGCAAGGCTCAGGCTGAGCTTGCTCCATTGTCCACCACTCTACCTGCTTTGGAGCTCGGATAGTTTCTTCTGGATCCCGATATGATCATATCTTCTCCCAATGACGAAACAAAACGATGATTGGCTTACTCTTGGCTCAAACTGAGAGAGCTTTTCATTTTCCATCTCTTGTCTCGCCATGCTGGGTCAGTGCCCATACTCCTTCACAATCAACAATGGTGACATCTGCTTGCTGTGGCTTCTGGGATCAGGTACTCAACAGACACAGAATCAGGGCGGAAGCATAAGAAGATGTGTATGTCAAGAACAATTACTCTGTGGTGCTGGGAACCAGTGCTGAGGGGCTGAGGGCCACTCGGGTCACACATAACAAAGGACAGGGACAAGGACAAGGACAAGAGGAAGCAAGGGCTGGATAGTGATTGAACAGTAAAGACAGGAGGTGAACAGACTGAGGAACTATCTACAATGTTTGTAGGTACCATAGAGAACAAGGGACAAGGAGAACAAGGGTACTACGGAGAACAAGGATACTATGGAGAACAAGGAAGTGGCTATGTGTCATGGAAACAAGGTACTGATGGAAAAGCCTGTGCAGTTGCCTGATGGTAAAGTACAAAGGAATGATAGGAAAAGGTGATGGAGTAACCATCAAAGGAAATCAGAGACATGATTCATGACAGTGTAAGCTACTGGTGGAATATGTGAATAAAACTCAGAGTGGAATCCGACTTGAGAACTTGTCTTCTGCTCAGTTACTTGGCGTGGAACAGATTTCGCAGCTAGTGATGAGTCGAGTACAAGAGTGGTACAGGAAATTGTCTGGGAAATTGTGGAGGTATCATTCCGTCTGGAACTGATGGCTCTGGATTGTTTGCTGTTACTGCATGCAGACTGGGAACAATGCCAGTCAGTTCTAGGTGACTGTTGGCTGGGCTCAACCTTCCATATTGATTCTACAACAAACTCGGGTCTAGGAGCAAGTAATCTCAACGGTTGATTCCCACATCTGCAGTCTTGTTTTCAAGTTATGAAGCAGTGGCCTGATCCGAAGCCCATTCTTCTCAACGACATTTTTCCTTCCCGATCTCCATTCACTCATGGCAATGATTTCAAACAAGCCGTTGTGCAAGTGGGGGAAACTAATGCACGTTTCTACATGCGAACATTCCTCAATACTTTCAAACACCCAGCGACAATTCCTTGGTTGCATGTGTAAATTTGGTTCTCTCCTTGGTAAGACTTTTATGATTTCTCGATTTGAATCTCTGCTTATAAGGTTAATAGAAGTAGATTCTTATATATCACAGCCTTTTTTGTAAAAGAAGTTCTGAATATATAGCTATATCTCTTACATGAGCGCTGGTGTGAATCGTGCTAGAGAACATTGTTTGATTTTGAAACATAGATAATACAGGTAACGACTTTCACTAATTCAATAATCCAGATCAATCCAACACAAAATCAGGATCTTTGTTGCTCAACGGGAATTTGGCAGTGGATTGATGCCCTGCGAGGATGCCTATGTTTTTGACCCAGGTGTCAGTCTGCATGGTTCAAGGTTAGCAGTGATATGTGATCATAGTTGTAAGTGCTTACTGAGGCTAACTTGGCCCAATCCAACATCTCACCCTGAAGGACAGACTTTGTCTCTATTGAAAGACTGATAATCGACGATAGACTTGCAAAAACTCACTGAGATCCCATACATCATGCTATGTACGATCTTTGTGAACAAGACGGCAATTTGTCCTCAGTTCTCACGGAAGTGCAATGGATGACAGAGGATTGTGCCCCGAGTCCACTTGGGAAGGTTGTTGTAGCCTTCATGTGTCTGAAGTGTAAGAAGAGGACTGGGGGCAGCATCGAAACCAGAGCCATAGGGTGCAGGGATCCATGCACATATCTGCATGAGATGGAGATCAATTATACGGCTCTGGGTTCTCATTTGGTATGTCATTCAGTGGAAAATACCTGTATCTGTGCTGAGCCCTAATCAATTATAATCCAAGGTTATCTCACCACTTCTAGCTTTAGTATCTATATTGCACTTTGGCTGACAACTTAGGGCTCACTACAGTCCTTATATTTCCCCTTAAAAGTAACAATATCGGGACTCGTAGTCGCAATATTGGCACTTAAAATGCGAGTATTTTCGCATGGTGTATTACCAGAAAGGGATATCCATTCAGACAGCCCAGGTCTGGCTGAAGCGGATGGGATATCGATGGAAAAAGACATCCAAAGGTCAATATGTTGATGGCCATGAGCGTGATGATGTAGTCTGGTATCGACAGACTGAGTTTATACCCGCAATGACTGCATTGGAACATCGTACTCTTGCATTGATCCTGACACACCTGGATGAGCTTGGACCACTCCCCCGTCAACAGATTGTTGTGATCTGGTTTCATAACGAGTCAACATTCTATGATCATGATTGTCATGAGCTCATATGGTGTGCCAGTGATTTAAAGGCAGTTCCAAAGCCTAAAGGAGAAGGGTTCACCATCATGATTGCTGAGTTCATCTCTGCAGACTATGGCTGATTACGATCTTGAGATGGAACCAGAAGTGCTCGAGTTGTCTTCAAACCTGGGAAGGCTGCTTCACTAACAAAAATATTGTGACACAAGCAAAAGTCACAATGGATATTCTCGAAGCAGACTATACTGACGAGAAGCATGTGTTTGTTTATGACAATGCAACGACACATCGAAAGCGTGAAGATGATGCACTCTCTGCCCGGCACATGCCTCTTAACCCTTCTGGATTTGGGAAAAACGGTAATTCCCCCAACTTTGGAGTTTATAAGAATGCTATTGGACCGGATGGAAGTGTTATTTACGAGAAAAGGGCTGTCAAATCACGGAAAAAGAAGAAAGATGGAATTGATAACTCAGTAGGGGATGGGAAAAGAACTATGGGGAAGAGAATGCCAGTGAAATTTTGGATGCCAATGTGAGACACCATCATTCCAGGAACCAACACCATCCAATCTCTATATTTTTCTGCAGATCACAGAAAGTACCCTGGCTGCTTCAAAGGCATGGCCCAAATTCTTATTGAACGTGGATACAGAGAAGAAGCCAAACTCCCACAAGAATGCCCTAGCTTCAAGTGTCCTCCTGGTTCAGATCGATGTTGTTGTCGTCGTTTCCTTTACAGTCAACCAGATTTTGTAAATGAAAAATCTATCCTTGAGAAAGTTTGCAACATGCGAGGCTTTGATGTCATCTTCCTTCCAAAGTTTCACCCTGAGCTCAACTTCATTGAACAGTGTTGGGGGGCTGCTAAGCAAGATCCACCATCTTCAAAGGAAGAAGACCTCGAGAATAATGTCACCAGTGCATTAGATTCTGTTGATGTAAAAGTTATGCACTAGTAAGTTGATCATGAATATTTGAAGTCTTGATTCCATGCTTAATGAAGTTCTTTCAGCTTTGCTTGACGTGCATGGAAGTTCCTTGATGGATATCGACAGGGACTTGATGGGAAGCAAGCCGCTTGGGCAGCCAAAAAATACCGTGGACATCACCGCTTACCTGACTCCATTCTTGAGCAATGTGGCCAGTGGAACTCATAAAATATTGCTTTCTCATTGCTTTTTTGCTCGTTGCATACTTAACATCTATAAACCTGTTATCTCTCTGCCTAATCACTGCTCCCCATATTCTATAGCATCAGAGGCTCTACAACAGATCTATTATACTCGTTACAGCCCCAAATTCAGGGCATTTTTTGTACTTCTTGATCGTATTTCGAGCATCATGCTATGTTAACACAATTTATTCCATCCATACTGGGTATCTAAATGAAGGAAATTATTGTCTTAACATTGCCCATTTGGGCTTTTTGGCACCTGGTGTCAGAGGAAGCCAGAAAGTGGTCTACAGTAGCTGGAGAGGGATCTGTCATGCAAAATATGACATTGGCAGAAACTGTTCATGGTGTATCTTATAAAACTTGAGCTTCAACAGAATTATACAGTGATCCTGACTCACTAGAACCAGCTCTCACACTATCAATTTTACGTGCATATACATAAGTCCTTGTGGTTTTTGGGTGTGTTGGTTTAATTATTCTTAGCAGAGCCCTCACTTAGTTAGCCAGCTTATTAATATTCTTAAGATATTATACATAATTGATGGAAAACTGATCACTTTACATAGATTTCCCCAATTGAAAATGCAGCTAACAAGTGGAAACATACTTATTGTAAATGAAATCAGTATTGGCGATGAATTCATGGAGTACCCTGCTGCCATCAGAGATGGAAATCCAGCTATGGGCAATAATCCTTAGGTTGAGGTTTACTTCAGTGTCTTTGTGGATGACTGTACTTAAAAGAAATTTATTGATCTTTTGGAGCCTTCCAGCTAATACTCAATGTTGCCAAAAGAAGAGGAGCAGATCACACTTTTTTTTGGCTGAGGGAGCCTATAAAGAATCAGATCTGCTCAGTACTCCTGGAGCTAATGTATGGGTGTGAGAATTTCACACACAGTTGTGTGAGATATTGGGGAGTATATAATGCCACACAATTTAGATTACGAGGCCGAATGAAATGAGGACTCGTTCTTACTAAACTCGAGTTGTGCAGGTGGCTGTGTCCTTTCCTCATGTCAACTCCATTTGGAAAAGGGACATGTGGTAAGTAATCCAGATCTGACTGCTGTATCAAGTGCTGCTCGGCAACAGCTGCTGGAATTAACAGCCTCGTATCTGCCACGCGCAGTGATGGCCCACTTCTACTTTATATAAATGTAGAGAACTGTGAGGACCATATAATGGAGCTGAGTACAAGTGTATTTTGCAGTTGGCTGGCCTTGCAACTGTGTGAAGATACTGGGCCACCCACCACTACAAGGTTTTCTATCTGCTTTTATAATACTGCTATTGTATGAATCACTATGTGTGTAGCACTATGACAATGTAACTATGAGAATAACAATGTATCTATGTACAACAGGTAACTACAAAGTATAGAACATAAGGTTTCCTGATGTACCACTTCACATTAAAGTAAGAAAGTAGGCCATCACTACACATGGCAGGTACAAGGCCATACCAAGTGTACTGACAGTAAAGAGATAAACTCCGGCCTGGGCATTGTACAGCTGTCACAACCCCTGACTGTGTCATGAGATCAATTGAATGATGTCAATGATCCTAAAAATAAGACTGCAAAATGGGTCTCTGCATGGGATTGCACTGAGGACTAAGTTTAGTAAGGACGATGTAAACGTGCTACGTTTACTGCGCCACTTCACGGTCACATGACCACACGTACTCACATACTTATACCCAGACACGCGTTAGTCACACTTAATTTTCCTTCTTCTCTCTATTCAATCCTGTTCTCCTCTCGGTAGCGTACGCTATCGGTAGTCTTCCCTTCTTGCCTTTGACAATAGGACGCAATTCATCTTCTGTTCCTTCGAGTGATTAGTGTCACGCCCGATACAGCGTGTTTACACTTTTTTTGAGAATTTAAATCGTGTGTGACGTGAGGCCACACTCGCCTCGCCGTAGACAATAGTGAGTTGTTCACAGTACCCACCGTTCACCATTTTGCCCGGTTTCTGCATATTCCACCATCACAATCCTGCTGCCCTGTTTCGTCAGCCCCAACATTCTTCCCTGTCCTTTTCTTCTTTCTCTTTTGTATTTGCATTGTGCACCGCCGTTGTGGATAGCAATTCTCTCCTCTCTTACATTTGAATACGCATTGTGTGTACGAATCACACGCATATATACACCTCGACGGTCGTCGATAATAGTTTGACGCGCATATAGTCGACTCTTGTGACTCGAGCAAACGCGCATATAGCCATCCCTCTTGTCCTTTCACCTACATCAGTTTCGTCTGACATTCTCACTTGTCTCCACTTCTGTAACTGTTCACTTGACATCTGGTTGCTACACATTTGGCTTTATTCAGTGTTCCATCATTCGACGTTACTTGTCATTCGTATTCATTTGATCCATCAGTTCCCTGTTGTTCAATACTCTGTCCACTTGTATTAACTTGATTCAATTGTTCACTTGCTTCTCCCTTGTTCTATAACTGTCATCTGTTCACCTGGGCCTAACATGTCATCAGTTTCTCTCACCCGCGATCAACGTGGCCGCTTTACGCACACTTCTTCCACTGAACCCGGTCAAGAACCCGTTTCATCTGCTCTCTCTCCTGCCTCTTCGTTGACCTCATCTGTTACTCCTCGTACTACACCCACTCCGGTGGACACCGCTCCTGTAAACCCACCCTCGGTTCCTTCGCCCCCTGTTGCACCCATACCTGCCCAAGTCGATCTTCAACCCGTTCCTTCACGTTCTCCCTCTCCCCCTTTGGACTCTTCTGATTTGTCCTCCTCATCTGACGACGTGTCTCCCATCTACGCTACTATGTCGTCCACTACTGCTAGCTGGGTTAACCCAGGCGTGAACAAACCTCCAGTTATCAACGCTCACATCCTCAAGCCTCACAAATATGTTCATGTTCGGGCCTGTCTAAATCGTCATCTCAACCACAAAGATATCACAGACCCTTATTCCGAAAAGGCACGTAACCTCACCATGACCTGTTTCCAGTCGGAAGGCTCCATGAACTTCTTCAATACGAACACTGAGAAATTCCTCAAACTCGGTTCCACCGCGTTTGACGATGTTATCAAGGCGCATATCCTTGGGTCTGACTGGGTTGAAATCGTGACGGACACTATGGATGCTACTCGCTTGGACAATGTGGACGAACGCTCATTTGACAACTACTTTAATACCATTTCTTCTTTGAATTGCCTTCTCACGAACAGCCCTGCACCAGATGCCACAATACTTTAGCAAAAGTTACCGTATATTGTCACCACAGCTTTTGCAAAAGTAGTGGAGAAATGTGAAAGCACAAACTAGCTATTTAGAGTTAGGGATAGGGTTAGGGATAGGTTAGGGATAGGTTAGGGATAGGTTAGGGATAGGTTAGGGATAGGTTAGGGATAGGTTAGGGATAGTTAGGGTTAGAGTTAGGGGTTAGGATTAGGGTAAGGGAAGCTTATTTATGAAAAAAGAGGCTTGTGGGTGTAGCTTATGTAATTGTTTGTATCTGTTTAAAAATGGCTCAAACTGGCTCTGATGACAAATTTACCCTTACAACACCTGCAAAACAGGCAAATTCAGTTCCCAATGGTCAAAGCACCCTAAATTAGGTAAAAAGACATCATTCTACCTTCAAAAACTTAATATTTTTCTTCAAGAATCTGGCCAACTTTTGCAAAAGTTGCCACTTTCATCGCTGACAAATCCTGACAAATTTGCAAAGCTTATACCTTCTCGCTACTTTTGCAAAAGCTGTGGTGACAATATACGGTAACTTTTGCTAAAGTATTACAGCATCAGCTGAGCCCTGGTCACCGTTCTGATGACAGTCTCAAAGTGCTACTACAGCAAAACATTTCCGAGGACTTTGCTCACTTCCTTCATGAGAAAAAGGTCCTCAAGTCCCTCTCCTTCACTGACTGGGTTGACAAGGCTACCGCACTGGATGCTGATTTTCGCCGGTTTGAGCGTCCTAAGCTTGATCGGATCACATTACTTAAATCTAAATTGGTTGAAGCCTCTAAACGCTCGGGTGCCTCCTCTCATTATGATAATGGTCAAGCACGTCAACGTCCTTTTACCCCGATTGAGAACACCTCATCTCGTCCCCCTTCCTCGTCGTCTCATCGTTTGTCTGGCAACTCATCTTGTGCTCCTACTAATAACCCTGCCTTTGGGGTTCTGAGCGTGGCCAAGGTCAAAGAGGACTCTAGACAGTTTGACATATACATGAAGGGTGAGATTTGCAGAAAATGTCGTAATTGGAAGGCGGGCCATGTTGTTGCTGAACGTAGCGGGGATAAACCAGTTCTCTCTGTCCCTTATCGTGCTCTCACACTTGATGACTTGAAGTTCGTTAATAATTTCTTTGATAAGTACAGAAAACCGTTGACAATGGATGAGGTTCTCGCCCGCAAATCTGCTCCTGTTGCTGCCGTTGCCCCCGTCACGGCTGAATCTCCTGTTAGGGACGTCGATTCCTTCCTCAATGGTGGTTCTTCGTCGGCTGTTGCTGCTCTCATGGGCGGTTTGCCCATTGCACACATATGAACGGGTGCGGAGGTCTACTCTAACTCTGCTGCTTCTTCTCCTCCACGTCGCCGTTTGGCAAAATACAACATGGATTATCACCGTGACCCCTCTCCGGCTCGTAACCGTGGTTCTCCAAGCCGTGGTAGGTCTACTTATGCGCACTCGTCTTCCGACGATGGATCTCCTAGCCCTGCTGAGAAATCTTGCAAGGTCTCACCAGTTGCGGCAATCATCGAGGATGAATATGATGATGACTACCAGGATGACCTTCCGGGTGTACAGGATCGCGATGCGATCACTCCTCCTGCTGATGCTCATCCCCGCCCCGATGTCAGATACACTGTGAGTTCTGGTTCTGGTTCTGATGTTCCTCCCCTCTGAGTTCCCCATATGTTTTTTCCCTCTCTTTTGGATGGTCCCAATGTCGTGGATCCCTTGCGCTGTGATTTGCTTGTAGACAATGGCTCACATCTAGTTTTGATTAGAGATGATTAAGTCTCCAAATTAGGGCTCAAACGTTACCGTCTATTTAAACCTGAGGTCATTTCCGTTGCAACTTCTTCCTCTCTGTCTAATAATACCACTGTCCTGACGGAATATGTCAAACTTTGCTTCGAACATTCTTCTCGTCTCTGGAGCTCCCGAAATGTCCATGCAATTGTCGCACCAGATGTGGTAGAACTTTTGTATAAATAAGGATAATATTTCCTCACGACGTTTGCAAAAGTCAAGGACAGTTTATAAGGGGGTATTTCAGGATAATGCTAGGCTGGGAAACTGGCCTAAATATGGATAATATAGTCATATATAGGCTAGTACTGACCCAGGAATTAAGTAAACTTGCCCCCCCTGGATTCGAACCTGCCCGGCAGCTAGTATTGTTAGGGTTAGGGTTAGGGTTAGGGTTAGGGTTAGGGACAGAATGGCTCCAACCAGCTCTGGTGATGTTGCTACCCTTCCACATCCATCCAAACAGGCAATTTGACTTTGGGAGGGCTTCCTATGGTATTAGTAAGCCAATACAGCCTGGTTTAAGACAACTTTGGACTTATTATAAATTATTATTTTAATAGTTGTCCTTGAGTTTTACAAAAGTGTCTACAACCTCTCGTAATAATCATCCTTGACTTTTACAAAAGTATCTACAGCCATTCGTGCTGTCTTTACCCCTACTAGTACTTGTCCTCGACTTTGCAAACGTCGTGAGGAAATATTATCCTTACTTTTACAAAAGTTTTACGGTATCAGCTGATTGTCGCTCCCTCTCTGTGTTCTCCTGTAATTTTAGGTCTACCCTGGCTCGTTCATAATCGTTTAGTTGCAGATTTCTCCGCTGGTACCCTTGTTTGTAAGGATTTGAACATAAATGTACTTGATCCCGTCTCTCCTGTTGCACGTATCCCTTCTGTATCCGTTTTTCCCAAGCAGAAACGTGTTGAACTTTGTAAATCGTTGTTAGCTGTCATATCCGAATTAAAGGATTTTCATAAGCGTAACCCGCGTCTTCTCCGTTCCGATTTTGTCGCCCCTGTTAATGTTGCTGAATGTATCAAGAACCTTGAGGTTCTTTCGGATTATGAACGTCGTTCGCAAGCACTGAAAGATAAATATTCATCCGTATTTGATTCCATTCCTCATGTTGACTCCCTTCCGAGTGACATTACATGTTCAATCAAACTCAAGAATTCATTGAAAACTATCGCTGCATGCACTTATTCCTCGCCCAGGAAGTATAAGGAAGCTTGGTCTACTCTCATCCAAAAGCACCTTGACGCTGGCCACATCCGTCCTTCCTCTTTTTCGGTTACCTCTCCCTGTTTCTTAATCCCTAAGCCGGATCCTACTGCGTTACCTCGATGGGTCAACGATTACCGTGTGGTAAATGCGAACACTGTGCCGGATAGACATCCGTTGCCTCGCATAGAGGACATCCTGACCGACCGCGCTAAAGGAAAGATTTGGGGTAAAATGGACATGACTGATTCATTCTTTCAAACAAGAATGGATGAGTCCTCGATTCCCTTCACTGCTGTCAACACTCCCCTCGGACTATACGAATGGGTGGTAATGCCCATGGGCATCCGGAACGCGCCTGCTATTCACCAGCGTCGTATTTCGAACGCTCTCAGGAAGTACATTGGGGTGTTTTGCCATGTATATCTTGACGACATTGTTATTTGGTCTCAAACGGCTGAGGAGCATGAGAAACATGTTGATTTGATCCTGGCAGCTCTAAAGGAAAATAGTCTATATTGCAACCCTAAGAAATGTCAATTTTTTCAGTTGCAGATTGATTTTCTGGGTCAGTGGCAGGGTCACCGTATATCTGTGCATGGAATCGAGGCACAGCCACGTAAGTGCGATGCTATTCTCAACTTTCCCCATCCAACTTCGGTGTCACAGGTTTGATGTTTCCTGGGAATGGTTCATTTCATTGGTTGCTACATTGAGGATCTTGCTGAGCACACTAGGATACTTAATCCGCTCACTCGTAAGGAGTGTAATCGTGATTTCCCTGAGTGGACCTCCGATCATGAGAAGGCATTTATTAGGATCAAGGAAGGCGTTGTACACAGAGCCGCCCTGACCTTCATTGATCATTCAAACCCGGGAGACAATAAGATTTTTGTTACTTGCGATGCAAGTGATTGGCATACAGGTGCTATCCTTTCATGGGGTCCGGACTTAAAGAACGCTCGTCCTGTGGCCTTTGATTCCCAGCAATTATCCAGCCCTGAGTTGAACTACCCGGTGCATGAGAAGGAGTTGCTGGCTATAGTTCGTGCCTTGAAACGTTGGCGAGCTGACTGCATCGGAATGCCAGTCTATGTTCTCACCGATCACCGTACTCTGGAGAACTTCCTGTCTCAAAAGGAACTCAGCCGTCGCCAAATGAGGTGGCAGAAATTCCTTAGCCAATACAATTTGATTATTTCATACCTACCGGGTGATGCTAATACGGGTGCGGATTGTCTTTCGAGGATTCCACCAAATTCTCTCCCTGGTGAATCCCCTGTGGAACCTGTTCCTGTCTTGAAGTCGGATGCTTGGGAATTGCCTTCAGTTGTGGCTTCAGTTTTTACCATTCAAGCTGATGAGGAATTTGCTGCAAAGATTAAGCAAGGATATGAATCAGATGAGTTTGGACAGAAATTAAGTTCTAGTTCTTCTCAAGTTCCTGGATGTGAACTTCGTAACGGTTTTTGGTATATTGACGGTCGAATGGTCATTCCTCGGTTTGAGAATTTGCGTGAGACTCTTTTCCGCTTGGCCCATGATCGTACCGGCCACTTTGGTGGCGACAAATCGTATGAATATCTCCGTGATTCCTATTACTGGCCAAACATGCGTCGCGATTTGCTCAAATCATATGTGCCGGGATGCTCAGACTGTCAACGGAACAAGTCAACAACTGCGAAGAATCTGAAGGGTCCATTGCACCCCTTGCCCGTGCCTGATGGCCGACTATTGAGTGTGGCCCTGGATTTCATCGGTCCACTGCCGGAAGATGAGGGTTACAACTGCATACTTACCATGACTGATCGGCTTGATGCTGACTTGAGGATTGTTCCTACCCGTACTGATTTGACAGTGGAAGAATGTGCACTCCTTTTCTTTAGGGAATGGTATTGCGAGAATAGTTTGCCCTGCGAACTCATCTGTGACAGAGATAAACTTTTTGTGTCCCAGTTCTGGCAAGCGTTTCTGAAACTCACTGGTATTAAGCTCAAGATGTCCTCGGCTTACCACCCCGAGACAGATGGTGCTTCGGAACGTTCGAACAAAACGATCAACCATTGTTTGCGTTATTACGTCGCTAGGAATCAATCAGGCTGGGTTGCGGCACTTCCCAAGGTTCAGTTTGATATTATGAATTCTTGCAACTCTAGTACGGGCATGAGCATGTTTCAACTGAAAACAGGCCGGTCTCCTCTTGTTCTGCCCCCATTGTTCCTGACCCTGCGGTATCTATGGAACTTAATGTCGCAAAGCTATTCCAATCCTTCAGTTCGATTGAAGCGGACGTCCGTGACTGCTTATTCCAGGCCAAAGTTCACCAATCCTTCTTTGCCAATAACTATCGTGGCTCTCCCGAGAAGTTTTCGGTCGGAGATTGGGTCATGCTATCGACCCTTCACAGACGCTGACAATACAAGTCCTCGAGTGAATTCAGGGTCGCAAAATTTTTCCCCAGATACGACGGTCCTTATGAGATTGTTGCAGCACATCCGGAGATGGATTCTTACACCCTTGAGCTACCAAGTCAACTGGGTGTTTACCCCACATTTTATATATCGGAATTGAAGAAGTTTACACATAACGATGACACTCTTTTCCCTGGTCGCCAATTGTCCCGCCCTAAAGCTCTCTTGGTGGATGGTCATGAGGAATTCACAATTGACAAAATTATAGATGCTCGGAAGTGTGGTCGTGGTTGGCAGTTTTTGATTTGTTGGTCCGGTTACGGCCCTGAGGAGGATAGATGGCTTAGTTTCACATCCATTCGGGATTGCTCCGCCTTGGACGACTGGCTCAACAGCGGTGGCGCTGGCCCTCGCGAGGATTTGACTTAATGTGTTATGTGATAAATTTGTTCCCTTTTTTAATCTTTCTTTTATTCTACTTCTCAAAAGTTACAAAAAATTTTTTTTCCTCTCCTTTACTACTGCTTTTCTCGTTGTAGATAGGTTTTGCTTCAGGATCGGTGGGAGTGTAAACATGCTACGTTTACTGCGCCACTTACTCACATACTTATACCCAGACACGCGTTAGTCACACTTACTTTTCCTTCTTCTCTCTCTTCGATCCCGTTCTCCTCTCGGTAGCATACGCTATCTGTAGTCTTCCCTTCTCGCCTTTGACAATAGGACGCGATTCATCTTCTGTTCCTTCGAGTGATTAGTGTCACGCCCGATACAGCGTGTTTACAGACGAGTCCTCCCTAGAGTCGGCCTCGTAATTACCTACTCATAATAATGGTCTTTCTCCTTGATTCTCATTCAAAGCCAGTGTAAACTCGAAGAACATTTGGCTAAAAATTCCCCAAGTCTCAAGTCAATTTTTCAAAATTAAGGCATTTTAGCAAATTTGCCAACCTTTAGGATATGGAAGAGCCCTTTCAGGATATTTAAGAATGCTTTAAAATATTCTTGACATGCTAGTCCTAATTGAGAGCACACTCAAAAAAGGTATATGTAAATGATAGACACCACACCATCATATGTACACTGTCATCCAAACTATTCAAGGTTACGAGAATAGTTGACTTGAACTCTCTCCTCCATTGCCCATTTCTCATCCGTTGTAGGATGAAGGTTGTAATGTTTCATCATCAAGCAAGTAATCAATCCTATACTCGAAACACCAATACAGAACTGCCAGACGACTGACAGGCTATCTGCGAAAGCATTTTCAACACTATTGCGGATTGGAGTGTCCAAGTCTTTGATTGTTGGGATCACTTGCAAAATAGCAGAAATACCCTCCGAGGACTGTGCAAGGAATGTTGATGGTAGTTTTCTCCTCAGCTCATTTTGGAGAATGGTACCACCTACAGTGATTCCCTGGATCATGGATGAATGGGTCATCTCGAATAGCTCATGGCACAATGAGAACTCACCCAGATTGAACCAAAACTCCGGCAAAACATGAAGAAGGCCAGTGCCTGAGCATTTGTAGTCACAGGAAGTGGAGCCAAAACGGGAAAATAGGTTGTGATGACCAGTAGACCAAGGCCAACTCCAGTGAGAACTTGAAACCCAATACTTGTGGCAAGGCTACTGTCAGCTTTCAATGTACTCATGCATCCCGTACCAATCATCAAAAGTACCCATGCTCCATACATTTGAGGCCGATAGCATTGCAGACGAGAAACGAGGACACCTGCAACTATACCCATTGGTGCGACAACAAGACTGAGTCCAAATATGTCTATCCCGGAATGTGTAGGAGAAGCTCCTTTGCAAGCTTGGTAATAGACTGGGAGGTAGTCTGTGCAACAACATTTTGAGTTGTCAAGACTATCATGAACAAAATACTGCTTACAGACAACAGTGAATAGAACAACCTGGTTAATGAAGGTTTGGAGGTATCTAAATCATTGAGATAAGATTCTGAAACTTGAAACACAACAATTGTCAACTAACCCACTGATAGTTGTCCAAGAAGTCATGATGGAAAATGGTATCTGATCCCCATAAATTCAATATATGATGATTTCCATTTGGGATTCATACTCACCAGTGGATGTGTTGCAACTAAACTCTCCCAAATATACATGCCAATCATTCCAAATAGACCTAAAATGATTGGTACAAGTACAGTCACAGAGCCCCATGGGCGCTCAGTACCAGCCCAAGTAAGCCCAATCCCAAGTGAGATTGAAGCACCACTAAATATCAATGTACCACTACAAAATGTCATGAGAAGCTCGTATTAACAAATACTGTTGACCTACCACCAATCAATCATGTTCAACTTTTGCATCAAAGAGCCCTCTGGTGTCTTTAGCCTTAACAAGAATGCAACAAGAGAAGCGGAAAGTCCAGATGTGAATAAGTTCAAATCTGACAAATATACCGGTTAAAGGAAATCTTTAGGATATATAGAAGCAAATTAATACAGAATAACCAACGCCATTGTCCATGATCAGCTAATCCACCGGCTACAATAGGAGCAATAGACACAGCAAACATTGCTGCCAAAGTCAAAATTGCCCCAAATACACCACGGTCTATAAATCGATTAGCCTCAAGAATAGAAATCGAGAATTAAAAAAATTGCCTTTTAGTGGGACCAAGTCAGATAGCACAATCTGAGTCAATGCAAATATTCCCCCGGATCCTACGCCTTGCACCGCTAAGATATGTATATTATAGGTCAAAGATCAATGTTTGGATTTAGAAAGAGGAAACCAACTTCGTCCGCCAATCAAAAATGACATGTCGGATGCTGCTCCAGAAAGTGCACTACCGAGAGCAAAGCATCCTAAATATATAAGGAGGGATACTTGTCGTCCAAATATCTACTTCTTTGTCAGCAACACTAATTGACAAATCAGCTGAACATGCCTGTGCAATGCCCCCACTCAATGGTAGAATTGCGGTAGAAGAGATTGCATATGCCGACCCAACCCACACAAAGCTGTCAGAGCGGCCATTAAGGTCATGAGCAATTACTGGCAAGGCAGTAGGTATGGCAATCTATGATTATGAATGAGTTTATGCTGAGAGATAAAATGGCTTTATGAATGGCTGCTCTTACATCAAGGTATGATGTAAAGGTGCTGAGTGAGATTGCGAGAATAATGCACCAAAATCTCCAATCTTTTTTGGTAGAATTGACTGTCGATGCAACACCATGGTCCATGTCTGGGGAAAATTGCACATTTGCAGCGACAGGGTCTGGCTGGATGGGCTCTTCCTGACCAAGTTGTGAGGTGTTCATGATCAATAGTCGAGATCTCGGAATGTAAGGCTTTCTGAGGGGAGGCTTCATTGTATAAATCTTGACCACAGCAAGATTCACAATCGGACCTATGTAATCATTGGAACCTGCCATGAGAGTATTGACTCTTGAATGCACAAATAATTCAATAGTCATTGAGTCCTTTATGAATCTTTACATCGGTAAATATATGTCTCCGGACCCTAAATCAATACACTGCTCAAGAGAAGCACAGTGGGATCAGAACATGACTATTTCATTCTGATCAAAGCAGCAACTCATTTGGAACACGTTTCAGAAACCTGACTTGGCCGACCCGCTCTGTATTGCGAGAACTACCGGGTCTACAACTTCATCAATGTGGTAGTGCCCGTTGTTCCGGCACACCTCCATATTGCGGCAAGAGATCAAAAGGGCCATGTAAAGTGATGACCATACTCCTTCATAATGCTGTGTGGTAGATATGTCAGTCATCAAATTATAGCAATTATTCTAACTGTATGGAGTTCTTATCAGACATATTGAGTCAGGCCTGATGGATATATAAAAGTATATTCAATGAGTAACCAAAATGATTAATTAAAAGTCCAGAGTTTACTGGACTCATCATTACCAAGACTTAAGTTCGGAGTATGTATACTTCAAATCGATACTTCAAATCGAATACTATCCCGATCCGGAAGGCTAAATTCCAATCATTGGGGTACAGTTGTCCCAGTTTCGTACTTGCCATTTGCAGCAATGATCCCATTCTTTCATGTTGTATAAAGACAAATCAATTGGTCTTGCTAGACCCGCATGCTGTGGCAAATCAGAAGCAAGGCAGACTTGACAGATGGTCAACACACAGATGATCAATTAGAAGAAGTTCTCATTGGGTACGATTTATAGGTATCCATTTCATACAGCAACACGGGAGCAGTATTGAAACCTTATCTCTAATTGCCCCTGACCTTAAGCCAATGTGATGCTCCATAATACATCAAAAGCGCAGTGCGGCAGTTCACCCACTCAAAAAAAGCGGCCATTGTCATGTATAGCACGAGGCGCTGTCATTACATAAACTTTTAATTTATGCAGTAAGTGTGATTGATTAATAAAACCCTTAGGTGATGATTGATTCACTTGACGGGGTCAGTTCATGATAGAACGATGCCATGACTAGTGAGATTCTTATAATCAATACGTAAGATCAAATTTACCCAAACCCAGACTCTGACCTTATACTGTACTATTAAGACCATGTGTTCCGTAGGATTTATTTTGACAAAGAATTTCCAAATCAATGAACATCACTTCGGAACGATACAGTGATGTGTTCTGAACCAGTAAATTAGCAAGTTGGCTTCAAGACTGCTGGTCAGAATGAGGGCAAGGTAGCTATTGGATTTAATGTATAATACAGGTACATACTACACCTGAATATAATAAATTGTATTTATATTGACTCACATGTACACATAAGGCATGCATACAAGGGTGCTACATTTTGGATGAACATGGTTAATTTATTGTCTTTATCTTGCTTGAGAAAACAAAATATACAAAAAAAAACATTTGATTTGGCAGGGCATCTTTTTGTTTATTTGCTGGAGCTTTCAGTGCATATTTTCACTAGACTTGTATAGCTACTAATACATAAGATTATCTAGAGTAAGAAAATGCTGATCAAAATGTTATTTAGAGCAACTTTCATAACATATGGAATAATTTTTTTCTTTTTCGCATGAGTAGGAGTATTCAAAAATTATCAGAACTTCTGGCTTGATATGCAAGCTCAACTCCAATGGCTGTATGTATTAGAATTTGTAGCTACTTTTTTTTGTCGAATCTTATCTAGATGTTACCTAGTCATGTGATGTATAATATATTATATACAGTAACAGGGAGGGGGGGGGGGGTTCTTGGTGAAGCCTCAGAAAAATGTGAGGTGATGTAATTTTTCTGAAAACCATCTACCCCTTGATTCTGAGTCAAATGCTCGAGAGATGTCAAGTACATAGGTTCATTCAAAGAGTGAAGGGTAATGAAAAAACTGTGAGGAAAAAAGATATCAAGGAACCAGCAAAGGGAGGTCTGAACACCTGACACCAGCCCAGAGCCATGCCCACCATTTGGACTTCACCGCTTTACCAACAACTATTTGAGCATATTTTGGTCAGGGTCACATTCACTAATAAAAGTTTTGGAGCTTACATTTCTGATGAGTGAACCGAATAAGTTTGGAATGATTGCTAAGGCTCATGGATCATTGGTGGCAAAGATGTGACAGAAGAAATTAAAACTAACTTTCCAGCCCATCAAATCCAGCTTCACTTCTTTTTCAGGCCCAACTTTTTCAACCTGTTGATAGTTTCTTATCAGGAAAAAACTCCTGGACAAACCGCCAGTTGTTCACACAAGCTTCAGCATTAATATCTTAGTTTATTTGTCTGTATTCAACCTGCCATTTACTGTTTTTAATCATTTTTAATTGAGCATTGAACTTGATATTCATTGCCAATAATGGTAGCATAAAAGAAAATGAAGAGTGGTGTGTATGGGTGAAACACAAAGGACTTGAAGGACGCAGAACAAGTGTTACATGAGCGGAAAGGTACCAGTTTGATTGTATATTTAAGCATCCAAATTTGTGATCTTGTGTACTGAGCTATTCTGCTCAATTATACCCTCTATCTCAACCCCCATTTCAATGTGCACCTGCATGTTTGTCTTGGTTCATATGACTTATTAATATCTCGCTGAAAAAAAAAAATGTTAGCCTACTGTGTTCGTTGTAACATGTCTTGACCCCAAAGAAGTGGCTGGAATGTGACTTGCTGCCTTTGCAGTACGCAAAGATATTCGTCCATTGAGGCTAGTATTTCAACCAAGGAGTCTTTGTTTCAATAACAACATTGAGAGAAGATACAACTTACAAGGACAAGATAGCATTGCAATATACTGTGTTTTAAGCTTGTGAATATCATAGCTTTCTCAGAAGGGGGGAAACTACTTCTCTTACATGTTGAAGCCTGGATCCAAAAGAAACTCCAGAAAACTGCAATACTATTGAGAAATCTTTGGACTGGGAGAAAGCTGAATTTATTCATACGATTTTCTGTAGTGATCATCTAGGTACAGAATAGTCATAAACATCCCAGTAGCTGGACCAAGACAAAGATAGAGCCAGATCAATGAACGCACCAAAACTACTTCAATCAAACTGTAAATGCTGAATTCGAATTATTATAGTCAAATTCAATGAAGAATGAAATTCTCGTTACCTAGGCAGTAAACCAGTCTCTGCCAGGTGATCACAGTATCAGAAATCATCCAACAGAGGTTTAAATTCCTGAAAATTACCGATTGTCCATGCGATTAGTTTTTCACTCAATTTTTGAGTCCTGAAATTTCAAGATTCCAAATTAATAACGAGAAATTGACCTGAAATCCAAGCTACCTTAGCAGGGGATTATAATTCTTCTGGAATGAAATAGCAAGTGATAAGGCAGTTCCTGAATCTATGATTGAATTCAAGGCAAAGAGTGTGATAAGAAGCCAACGGAATCTTGTTGCTAATCCATCAAGTGTTGTGGATGATGCGATAGCAACAGCTGCAAGTCCGAATCCAATCCGTATCAGCTGTACAGGAATAAATATGGTTGGGAGGTATCCAGACCCAGAAATGGTGTAGAGGCGATGAAGAAAAAAAAACTCATGTAGACATAAGTTAGTGAGTCAAAACAGTGAAAGAGAAACTTACTTGAACGGTAACAATAATCAATGTGGTAACAGCCATTGCTCCACAAAGTGACCAAGAAATTTCATTTAGCGCCGTCAGGTTCCCAAATTTGACAATAGTCAGAATGTAGATGTGATGCCAGAGAAAGATCGAGTGAAGTGTTTCCAAAACACTACATTCAAAATGTAATTAGAGAATTCATTGCAATGATTTTCACAAAAGTTCACCATAAAAAACCAATCTAGACATTATCAGCCTAACACAAGTTCAGGCAAAAGGAACATACTAGACATTTCAGCAGAATGCTGTCCTTTGCAAACGCAGCTTGATAATACTTGTATGCTTGAATCAGAAGCATACCATAGAGAACAGAGTTGAACAAGATGCCTAGAATCCGTGCACCCAAAACAAGATTGAGGTTCACTGAGGTTGAGGGCATTATTGAACTATCTTAAAAGAGATAAAAATGGTCTCTTCATATACACATTGACAGTTGTAAACAATGAAAAACACTAACATATGACGGAAAAAAGCAATCATGTAACCATCTAAATTCAGACCAGGATTTGTGAATATTAAATGAAACGTTGTCAAAAGCTGAGTTCAAACATGTCAATCTGAAACATCAGTATGAGTCTTTGGGAATTGGGGGTTATCTTAATAGTTGAAATATTCTATTCAGTGAGAAGTTCAAACTCAAATATAGAGACTAATATGTAAAGAGATCTCAAACTTGATACTATAACTAAGGTCCTTTCATTCAGAAAACTTATTGAGTTCTTGTTTATGTCGGGATGGTAATTGAATATAATTGAAAGTGAATGGGCCCAATATATTGGTATAAATCATGATCGCAAAGGTCAACTAGACAACGGAATATAATATAAAATGGGCTGAATTATAAAATCTTGTTCTCATCTTTCACAACAATCAGTCATGATTTCAAACATTCACGGTTGGTCTACTGATCAAACGATCTAGCTCCATTCTAGGGGTGATTCCAATAAATTCTCAGTTGCATCAGTATTTTCATGTCATGTTACTGATCCAGACTTCGAATACATTTGGTTAAAAATTCTACATTCCATAAATGTTTCAAAGAACTATTCATGACTCTGCTACAACAAACACCCATACTTTTGAGGAAAAAGTCCTCCAATAAGAAAGGTACTTTCCATAGATATTTAAAGTGAACAGATAATTACTAGCAATATCCTGGGGTCTAAGTGATCTTGTGGAGAAGATCTCTTGATGATCCCTTGGAATGGTTCTGGTCGTCCATTCCCAAAGATATCAGGCCCAGAAATCTGGGAGGCAATACAATATCCAAAAAACCACGAGGATACAAAATGCCCAATGATCCGTTCCGTTGACAGAGGATTTGTATTTACATGAAGCTTTTCACACAAGTCCATCATTGATGTGATCCTGCTTGAATCAGAACCCTCTGAATTATTCTGCAGGTGACAGATGCATCTACAATACAAAGGACAACTTCCCGGTGAAGAATCCTATTGGCCAGACATCAGTTCCTTTTTTGGCACCATTCTTGAGCTTAGCGAGAACACTGGCTTTGAGTATTAAGTTCTTTGAGTTCAGCAGACCAGAGTGTCGTAAGATGAATGAATTGTATTCAGTACGTACTTTGAACTCAGCCGACGGGAGTCGTAAGATGAATGAATTGAATATTTTAAGGAGCAGGCCAGAGCGGATGAGCCAATCTCATGGTGACAATTCAACTCCGGCTAGCCAGATTCAAGCCGTTTTGGAGTTGAGCCGAGTTGAGCTGTGAGCATCACATCTTGCTCTGACTCCGCTCATTCGGAGCCTTTTATTCCCTCACTGCCCCCATACACCGATAAAATTTTCTGACATAGAGAAACAAAAAGAAAAATCGAGAACAAGAACCTGAGGGCAATCTGGCAGATATAGGGGCATTGACAGTGAATGATAGATAAAAATTCCATGGAAGATAGATCTCCCAACAGAAATTGAAATGTAACCTTACAATAGAGGCCTTGCAATTAGCCAACCATCGCCAACCGTTGCGCAGATTTGAATTAAAAAATAATGTCATATCCAGCCAAATCTGCGCAACAGTTGGCAGCCGTTGGCTCTGCGCAAGGCCTCTAATATCTCTCAAGGATACAGGTCTCAGCTAGTGATGGACACAAAGTTCCAGGCTTTGTAATTGCTATTGTGCAGTTACGAGGCCCTTTAGGGAATCGTCCTTACTAACTCTAGCTGGCTAGGATTCTTTGTGCATCCCCATATAGTAGATCCTTATCTTATCCCGTTCAAATTATGAGACCAGATGGTGAAAATGTTCTCATGAGGTAAGCATTATTACAAGACCATTTTATTTCATTCAGTCTCTTATGAATACGACCGGCCCATGGGAAGGACACAAGGGCACAAAGTCGCTGGGTCACCAGACACCGGCCCTTCAAGCCGGTGACACTTAGAATTTAGCATGTCATGCAACCTTATGGTAGCCGCTTACGGCCTCGTACTTGCCACGTGAAGCGATGGTCCACTTCCTTTTGATTTAGCATAGACACATCCGTGGATTATCCGCATCCGGGCTGCGGATTTTTGAGTCTCAGACCTGTACCTTGCCAGTTTTCACAACCAGGTAACCTGTGTCTGACCCACCAGTATCTGCTAGTTGCAGATGACCACAGGAGGACAGAGACTTTTCAATGAATATGTGAAGCCTTATTAGTGTATAGCATATTATCCTTGGAGTATAAGTTGAGTTGTTACATTCCACTGAAACTGATTGCAATCCTTTGTATTATTTAGAAAGCTGATAGTGTTAGTTTTCATATGGTTCAATTGAGGTTCAGCCAAAATTGTTCATAGTGATGGTGCAAATTAAGAAAAAGGTGACAACAGACCTGAAGAGAGATATTTAGAAAGTCTGAAAGACTTAGAAAATCAACCTTCTGCTATCAAGTTCACAATCTTCAGCTCTGCGCTGTCAACACCCAGCTCCATGGAAGACACTGAGGTACATGCAATAACTGGCTCTGGAAAGACAGCTCGCATTCCTCACTATCACAAGAGTGGCAAAGGTATGGTAACCATTTTTGTGTCTCCTTTAGTAGCACTGCAGAATGGACAAGTAAGTTTATGGTGCAACATGGATGTACTCGTGGCCATGGACAGCCTGGTCACACTGTGACAAGTTTTTGTTGTATCTCTCTCCTCACCGAAAACAGGCCTGCACCTGGACTAGTGTTCCAACGGCGCGGCTGAAGCCGGCTAAAAAAACAGGCTAGAGCCAAGCTGTGACAAGCCGAGCCATTTATTCGGCTTGTTGGCTTTCATAATATCATGCTCGCTTGGCTTGGCTGACGAGCCGGCTTGAAGCAGCTAGAGCCAAATATATAATTGATATCCGTTTCCTACCAAATGAGGAAAATTATGTGGAAAAAAATTGTGTGACCGGCAAATATTTCAACGAAGTGTCACGGGAAAGTTATGGGAGATCTCGGGTAAGACCTCAACGGCTTTAGCTGATGGCTAAGCTCAAGCCAGCCGAGCCGAGCCATAGCTGAAACTTTAATTTGGCTGGGCAAGCCATAACGTGACCAAGCCAGCCCTAGCCAAGCCTAGCTAAGCCTAGCCGAGCCGTTGAAACACTAACCTGGACACACCTCTTGAATGTATAAAAATTTATTTTCATGGTCCACTAGACAAATAAAACATGCTCCTCGATCAAAATTTCATGTGACCACCATTTGCTTCCAGCATGGCATCAACAATAAAATCTATGCAGGTCACATACTTGTTGACATGCTTCACAGCTATCCATCCTACACCTCCCTAGCAACCACAGCAAGCTCAGACACAAATGTAGGGTGATGTGGTCCATCATGTTTATGCCAGACATTTTCAATGGGATCAATGTCAGGCAAAGATGATGGGTGTGGGAAGACAGATATACTATTATGGTCAGAAAGCCATTCCTTTGTTGTTTTGCTGTATGATTTGGTGTGCTGTCCTGCTGAAACTTGATTTTCATATTTCCCCCTCCCTGACTTCATCTATTCATGAATATCCAACAGATTTGCCTCATTTGTTCTTGTTACCGTATTGCAATCATTCCCCTGCCCTTGCTGAATATTCCAGTACTGTCAATGGTCCCTTCCTCCCCGTCATAATGCAAACCCACACCTTGAACCAAACAGTAGACTGCTTAATTAAATGTGGAAATTAAGCAGTCTTCTTCAAATTCTTCAGCACAACATGTCACTTAAACCCAGTGTTGTGTGTCTCTCAGATAAACATAGCATTTCTCAGACCAGATGATCTTTGACCAATCCTGCTGCCCCAGTGAGGTATGGAGCTTTTTTGTGCAACTTGTCAGTGGTACCCATTTTTGGCCAAATGCTCCCACACAGTTGTCTCACTCAACTGAGGTTCCATTGTGTTTCCAATCTCCCCAAAGGGCATCTGGCAATTTTTACCAGCTATCCCAACCATTTCAGGCTGTTGTGTCCTCCAGGTAACCTTGGTAGGTTTTCCACCACATAAAGTTTCACAAAATCTGAGCCAGATCTTCTTCACAGTTCCATAGGGTATTCTGGCAAGATGGCCAGCCTTTTCAATGGATTTTCTGGCCTGTATGGCACCAATGAGTCTGTTCTTCACACTGGAGGAGTGTACAAGCCAGAGTAGAATAGTGTTAATTATGGTACAAAATAGTCCACATCTCTAACATGTCAACTATATCATGTGTGACTGGAATGTCACTTTCTGCGGCCACAAGTATATATGACAAAGCTTTACTTGTTTCAGGTTAAAACATTTGAAGCTGAGTCTGGGCTCAAGGCAATAGCAGTAGTAACCAGGGAAGTTGCAAACCAGAGATCCTGAAGGTATACCATTATCTTGAACTGAGAACAGCTGATGCTCTAGTATATTGCTAAGTGCACAGGACAAACTCAACTTGCAAATATTATGGGAGATGTTTTCATAAAATTTTATTAATAAAATTGGGTTCAAATCATGCTGAGGTCACACTCTTTGACTGGAATTGTCTGTTTATTCAGTGTTTGAAAAGTAGATTAGTCATTAGAGTTAATACTGTACATGCATGCAGGGAGGCAGCAAAAGTTGGGACTGAGATAAAATTTCTCAGGAGCCTGTGATCTGTGACAGTCGCTGAAAGTAGCAACCAAGGCTTCATTTTTGATGAACCCCAGATGAGCAATGATAATCAACAGGAAATGGGCCATCACTTCATGTGGCAAGTACAAGGCTGTACTATACGATTTCGTTCAATTTGCGAAACACGTGACCTTTAAATTTTTCCGACAATTCTCCAAAAATCGGAAAATTCGAGAAAAAATTATTGGCGGGGTCAATGAAAAATGGCTGTGATGTGTAACACATGAATTGAATGAAATGGTACAGTAATCTGTTCTGGAGATGGTGCCAAATTCCCCTGGACATGTTGAGATTAGCCGGTTCCTGCTTGAACAGCATTTTGCTTACTAGTACTTATTATGTAATGTATCTACACATGTAAGCAGTTCCATGAAATGACCCCAGGTAACAATATACAGCTTTTCCTCCCTCTGCTGTGGTCTCAAAGTGCCTTTGGGCTTATTTCTAGGAGTTTTATTTTATCAGTTTACTATGGGCCCCAGTCCTACCATCTAAGAGAAGATTATTGCTGTGTCCTCATATCATTTCTTGTGTCTCAGAGTCACTCAATAGAGACCTTGCGCAGAGCCACAACAAGCCACGTGTGGCTTAGTCAGCTTGCGCAGGTGGTTGGCTTGTGTTTGTGTGCGCTAGCCAACAGCCACACTGTGTCATGTTTCTGGGTCCTATCTATGAATGCAACAACACAATCAAGTATGGACATCCCTTTTGCTGGATTATTGACCCATAATTGGCCAGTTTCTTAAGTGTCAGACATCTAGGATCAAATTGTAATATTATACTGTACAGTGTACCAATTTGTCATGCACATGACTTTCGATTTTTCCGAGAAATCCCCCAAAACAGAAAAAACCGGAAAAAAATCATTAGTTTACAAAAATCGAGTGTGACACACAACCGACAACTTGAAGACAAAATGATACAATCATACAGTAGTTGTTTCCAGCAGTGAAACCCATGATAGGGCCTGAAAATGGATCCAGTTGGCTAGCACACGAAAATTCGAGCCAACCACCTGTGCAAGCTGAATAAGCCACATGTGGCTTGTTGTGGGCCGTGGCTATGCGCAAGGTCTCTAATCTTTTGAAACATCCTTATTTTTCCTCTTTTTACACATATTTTTTTCTACATCTCTGTCATGACTGACCTCTGAATTCTCCTTACTCTCGCCAACAAGGCTGACCCTCTTTGTGGAGAATCCAACTGGTCTGCTTGGAAGTGTGACGTGGCTATGGTCCTGGAAGCTGATGGTGCTTCCTGGAATATCATTGATGGTAGCACTCCTTCTCCTGCTGCAGATGCAGATGCTCACAGTCTCTACATTCTCGGGAACAAACAGGCTTGGACTGTTATCTGGATCATGATCAATCAAGAGCTGCACCCCATCGTTCAGGACAAAGCTACTGTTGAGGCAGGTCTTCTTTCTCAGCCATCTGGTGGTGATGAAGTAAAACTCTCTACCATGATTGATACCTTCACAGCTTGAGTCTGTCTGTCAACTAAGAACTTTGACCCTGATTCTGAGGTGCTTGGTGACCAGCCTCATGTTAAGCTGGAGCCAACTGAAGGTGTGCTTTACATGCAGTCTTGTTCTGGTGGGAAAGCAGAAAATGGAAAAGGGGTATCTCAACCAGTGGGAACTGGTGGTGGTGGTAATGTTAAAGGAGTGAGCTCCAGTGGGAGTGGAAAGTGAAGGGTTATTTCTTGAATGGGAAACTTTGGGGAGATATGGAACAGGATGGTTGTCACCACTGTGGTGGGATAGATCATAAGGCAGCTTGGTGTGTTGCTGACATGCCTGATGTTGTCAAATGCTGGTGTCTTAATCAGTCTGTGGAATCTTCACATGTGGTATCTGATGGCTCTAGTGAGCAAGTGTACATCAATCATGTTCATGATTTTTCCACCTCTCATTCTCATTATTCTCGTTGTCATTCTCCTCCTCCAACTTCTTCTCAATCTTGAAATTGTTCCATGTTTCCACGTACCTATCATCTTTTGGATTCTTATTTGCAGTTGAGACAGAAGTGAAGGTTTTGAAGTTCTTCATGGAGATGTTGAACTTGATTTGACTCATTTTGTTCTCGAGGAATTACTTTAACTTCTACTTTCTTTGTCCTCGATTTCTTTCATTCTATTTTGATTAGTGGGAGCTCTTGCCATCCTCACAGAGTGGAAGTGTTAAGATTAGCCGGTTCCTGCTTGGATGGCATTCCACTTACTAGTACTTATTATGTAATGTATCTACACATGTAAGCAGTTCCATGGAATGATCCCAGGTACTTACAGCTTTTCCTCTGTCCACCATCACCATGTACATAAGATTCAATGGGTAATGAAACCCTTCCAAATCTCCCTTGCAGCTGAGACCACTCAAAAATAACATAAAAATGATGGTCAACTTCAAGTTTCCCATGAAAGTCTAAAAGTCCAAGAGACTGAAGGTATTTTGGTGAGGTATAATGAGCTTGTGTGTCCCATCATTCAAGCTATCAGTCATTGAATAGAGAGGAAATAATGACTCGCCAGAGGGGCCAACAAGTGGTGAATAACAAATCATGATGTTACTCATAGGGCTGATTTTTGTGGTCACACCTGCTATCCCCAGCACAGAACAAAATACGTAGCAGGAGCAAAGGGACATTGACTTTCTGAAACACAGCACAAGGTCAAGGCGGGAGAGATAGTGTGAGTTAGGGGAGCATCTTGGGTATCATGTAAGCAAGAATTTGGGCTTTGCGTGAGGAAGGGACAGGAATATTTCATCAGCAAAACCCATGAGTTCATCAAAGATCTCTGAGGCCTTCCAGGGTAATGCTAGTATGTTATATCAATCCAAGGTACTGTGCATTCTTTTTATGTCTAGCAAAGGTTAGTCCATTATCTCATTTTGAATCAATAATGTTTTGTTCTGATAAATGACTCAACATAATGTTCAAGTCTTTTCCAGATTACTACATAATGAGCCACCAGGTAAAGGCTTTTCATTTTTCCAGTGAGATCCATACTTTGAATCATGTGCAAGGTCAGTCAGACTTAAAGAAATGATAAAGAAAGATCATTAAGGTCAGTGCACTTGTTATTAGGCAATGATACTGTTACTGTACCATCTCAACCAGGAGCTGACATAAGATTGTTACAAGCTAGACTAACTTGTAGATACTTCATACCTAAAAGTAATTTATTACACTGACCTTTTGTGCACACTTCTGAGTCAAGTATGAAGCAAGGCATGACCTTTGCTGGCACTAAGTCGTGACTCGCAAGTCATGACTTGCATGACCGATGTGGTCACATGACTACTTCAAGCGGAGCTTCAATTTTTTGTTTATACCAACAGCCTTGTCGTGTCACCGTCTCTTGACTTTGCTCCATCATCTTGCCTTCTCTCTCCTTCACTCCCTCAGCACAAACCCCGGTCTGTCGCTTTCTCTACCTGGCTCACAGCTCATGTCGTTGGTCCCAAACATTGCAAGGTCATTTGGACAGAAGCCTGGGAGTCATTGGAGTTCTGGAATAAGTAGGTTTTTTTTTAATCACCCCAACTCGTGTCGTCAGGACTCTATACTAACAATCTCAAATTAGAATCTACATAAGTGAAGAGTCGATGTTCTATTTTTTGTGGGTTGTTGTCGATGGGTCCGAAGTTTTATGTTAAGGTATGCATGTATCTATGATTAATATATACAGAAGCAAACCCATAAGCGAAATAATTTCTATAAATTTCATTTTTCCGGCTTAAATTTTAATATTTTTACAAAACTCTTTTTGTGATCTTATTTTTAACAATGAGCTCTTTCAATCAAAAAAAAGAATTATGCAATTTGGTTTGCGTTTGAGCCTGCATTTGTCTGTATATTTTTATAAGCCAAAATGAGCAAAAAACCCATAAGCGAAAAATGCTCTTCTCGGCCACCTGTACATTTTGGTGTCTCGGGGTGGTCATTTTCGATCTCAGAGACCCTAAAAACCCCTACATACACAAGGATAGCAAAGGAGAATCTGGGTAATTACCACAGTGCTTATGATGTAGTTTTGTACCACTTTTTGTGCAGAAATGGTGATTTTATGATTCTGAGCTATATTCGTAATACCAGCCTTTGAAATCTTATATTTAGGACCTATGTTATACATATTTCAGTTCTGTATTGACAGATTTCTTGGTAGGGTCTGGGAATATTGTTTTTTTCGCTTATGGGTCATTTTTCGCTAAGGGGTTTGCTTCTGTACTTGCAACTGATACGTGTTTTTTATTTAGGCCGTCAACATCTAGCTTATCTTAGTACTGTGATGGTTTATGCATAGTCATACTTGTAGCTCTCCTTGTAGTATATGTTTCTTGGTCTTGCCAATACATTTTTTTTTTGCATCATCTTTAAAGCTGGAAATCTGCCTATATATGATATTCAGGTCATGTCTTTCCTGATGACCAGAAAACACTATGTATCATCTCTACTGGGTGATACATTATAGATAATCTGTGATAGATGACAAATTATGTGTGTCATTTCAATACTAAACATAATGTTTTACCTCTCCTTAATGTTAGCTCTCTCCATAATGTTAGCATATCTTCACATCCATGTACTTAGAAAATACCTGTACTGATTGCTTATAATGTATGAACCTTCCCAGACCTGTTCAGCCAATCCCAGGCCTGTACTGATCTTTGGGGTTTTGCTGATCTTGAGTATAATTTAAGCAAGATTCAAGCCCATGTTGAAGGGGGAGCGCTCAAAAATTGATCTCATGATTACATGAAGTATCATGTAAAGAAGTTTCCAACCCTGCAAGAAACAAACTAATCGTTTTATTACATTACACAGTTTGTTAATTTTGGAAGGTTGAAAGGAAGGTGAAATGGAATTTATATTGCTTGGCCATACTATGATACTGTCATTAGAGACCTTGCACTTAGCCAACTGTCGCCAACCATTGCGCAGATTTGAATTGAAAATTGACGTCATATTCAGCCAAATCTGCGCATTGGCTGCGCAACAGTTGGCAACGGTTGGCTCTGCGCAAGGTCTCTATTATATACAACTATATTAGGGAGGTTGAAAAAAGAGGATTCAGTTATCATGTGCAGAAAATTTGACAACTTGTCGCAGAACATTCAGTGACTTGGTGAGGAAAATTTGCTGCCTCAATGTGGAAGATTCAATGATTCAATGAATAGAATTTGATAACTTGATGTGTTGATACTATGAAGAAATAGGGCCATCGCTTCGCGTGGCAGGTACGAGGCCTTGATTTGAGCCCTTGATTTTATGCTGCCAAGTGCCAATAAAGTGACAAAAAATAGTATAAGATAAGATTAAACAGATATACCAAAAGGATTCAACTCGTGGTAAAGTGCACTGCCACCCTGCGACTCCAGATAAGCAAGAACGAGTCCTCCTAAAGTCGGCCTTGTAATTTGGTATGCTGCTGTAAACAAGCCAAAAATAAAATCCAAAAGAATCATCATTTTTTAGCTTTTTCCGAATGTTTGAACATGGTATCAAGGTTTCCGAATCATGTTCACCTGGTTCCAAAAGATTGAAATTGGATAGGACCAAAAGTTGTGTAGGTCCTGAAACTTTCAAAGCATGACATGTGACATGTCCATTTTCCAAAACTTTGTTCCAGTTAGTGTACATGGCAGGTCGAATTTTTGACCTGGCAGATGGCAGCTGGCAGGTTGGTGGCAGATATGGCAGATAGAAAAACTCACATAAAATTTTATGCATAAAAGATGTCTTAAAAAACCATTTACAGCCCCCAGAACTCACCAATACTCCATGAAGCCTCTTCCACAGCACCTAAGACTGTGATTTTCTTATTCTGAACCCTCCTCTGCTACTCCTTCCATGACCTGATCAAGCCTCCACAAAACTAAAGCACTTCATCGAGAAATTTTGCACTAGCAAGTCCAAAACCAAATCCCTCATTTTGTACACATTCATCTTTTAAATGAAATTTATTGAATCTCCCTCATAAGTTCTCAAATATCTCCTAGTTATCATCTTCTGCCACTGTCCCTGCCAATCCTCCCCCTACTGGCAGGTCGGCAGCTGCCGGCTGGTAGCTGCCACTTGGCAGAAATTCCTGCCACTGCCACACACATTAGTTCCAGTGGACATCCCAAAAGCTTGAGTATTGGACAGAATGATACACCGACACTTTCGCGATTTTCAGAAATTGCATACAAATGGAGCTTTTGAATTCTGCCAAGTATATAAAAGGTTAGCTAATTGTTAATTAGTACATTTCATGTCCAGTTATATACTTACAATTACATTGGAGAATGATGTCATTTGTAGGGCTGGCTTGACTGGCTTTTTGGCTTGCTCCTAAGCTGTAAGCCAAACAAGTTCGACAATTTCGTATTCAATTAAATTAAAATAAATCGGTCTAGGGCCATCAGGAAAATGTCTTTTAGACCAGGGACCATCACAAGATTCACCTGGGCCTACCCTGGCACCCTTGTGGTACCATGGCTGTCAGGGGTGCCATGGCACACTCTCCATTTGATCAAAAATCCCTGGCTCCCTTTCATAATCTTTTGGTAGCCTCAGGGTAGTCCTGGGACAGTCCTAGGGCAGTCCTGAGACAGTCTTGGAACAACCTCAGGAGTGCTCTGGTTTATGCTATTAGATGGTCAATTGTCCATTTCTGGTCACTCCTTTCATATTGAAATATGAATCAATTCAAGATATATCACTGTGAGGCTAGCTTAGGTTAACTTTTAACCTACCTTAGAGTGAAAATCCACACCACCCGGAATTAGGTTGCTTGCAGGTACCTCAGGTTGATTTGAGACAACCTATTTCCGGATGGAATTTTGAGAACCAATTTTTTGAGCAAGTAGGTTGATTATCACTTCATCATCAGGTTGAATTTAGCTGCTGAATTTTAGGTTGATATATATAAATGTATACACTTAAGTATAATATTAACTAGTACTAAGATCTAGCCTGCAATTAATTGTCACCCAGCTCATCATCATCAAGTTGTGAGAGTGCCCGAGCAAGTGAACCACTTTTGTCTACAATGGCCCAGTGATTATGACCCACTGGTACATGTCCAACCAAACACTGAATACTGGTTATATCAACAACATCTGTATTCCTCATTGATGAATAGAAATGCACATCCAAACCTTCGATTTCATTGTTGTTATCAACCCTGCATGATTTTATTTGGGCCATGACGATTGTTGTCGAGGGCTCCAATAGGTTGAGCTGTGAACAGGCACTGTTGAAGTGTATAAGGTAGATGTGCTGCAGCTGGCCATAAAATGTCTCCAGTTTGTACACTGGATCCAAGTTCCGCCTTGTCGCATGCACATCCACATACATTTCATACTACAGTAGTCAGTATCCATATTGAAGAAGATTAAATATGAGCTTACCCGAACATAAGATGTGTCACGATTATCATCTGGTATCTTCCCAACAGCTGAGGCACGCATAGTCTCTCCGACATCTGAGTCAATGCGCTGGACTTTGCCCCACTCCTGTATGTCTGCTGCTTCCAGATATTGCTTAACAACTCTGGGTGTGACACGGTTTCCCCCATGAACTGTAAATCGGGTCACTAGGGCACCTATCAACAGATTCAGAGTGTTTATAGCAGGTTGGTCAGGGCTTCTTGGTGGGAGTAAATGACAAGTCGGATCTTGTTAAGAGAATGAGAACAAACGATTGCAAATCCAAATGAATCAAAAAATTAGAGACTTACATTGATGATGCTCATATGAGCCTCGGACAGGTCCCAGACGAGGAGGTTTGAGAGAGAGATCATCAGCTACATCATACAAAACTTTGATTTGAGTCAAACGTGCATCTTCCAGAACATGTCGACCAAGTGATGCATATGGGAATCGTCGGCTCCGAATAGCTGGTTGTATCATTCCACAATATCGCTCCATAGGAAAGGCCCAATAGCACCACACAGGACCGCACGCTCGAATACTGGAAGCTATATGCAAAAGTGCATGTACAGTCAGTGGACATGTTGGTAGGCGCTGAGGATTATACTGATAGTACAATCTTTCATAAACATTGATCAATAAAACAGGATATAGCGTCATCATAAAAACACGTACTCTTCATAATTATTGACCCAGGTGGCAAACCCATTTTCAAGCTGATCCACTTCATCGTTAGATATCTCAAATTGTAGGCAGATGTTGAGAAGGCGGACAAGATGGATGAAATGATCATAATAACGTTGATCAGCAAACTTGGAATGAAGCAAGATGGGACCAAGATACAGTGTCCAAAAGGAAATCATCTCTGCAGACAAATAAGCACCATCCTTGGAAATGTCTGGGAGCCGAGGTCCATAAATTGATGGCATTGTAGATCCTGCAGACACGGTGGCCTCCCCAATTGCCTCCCAAACTGATTTCTGAAGCTCGTAGGACCCAGTACCAGAGTCCATACCCTTGAAGTCAGCAGTCCAAAGTTTGATGAGATTCTTGATAAGATTTTCCCAAATAAGGTGCATGAAATCGTAAGGGAAAGAGTCGGGAAATTTGAGTGAATGAATGTGATACAGAACAGAGGAACCTTTGATACCAGTATCTCGTGAACATCGATTTGCCTCTGCCTCAGACGATGCTTCTTCAACAAATTTCGCCTGCTCGCACATCTCGTCATGGGTACGAAGAGGTAGATTTTTTGGATTGTATTTCTCAATGGCATCTACCACACCCTGGACACTGGGGTGCGATGAGCGATTGAGTGGCACATAGAGGGTCGTACCACCACCCGGAACACGCAGACCAGTTATTTTACACATCCTGCATGGTGAATACCCATTATGACCGATCATCCTCATAATCATAGTCACAGCTGGGATATCACCAAACATGCGGATGAGATAAGCATGCATGCGGAACATGGAACGTGATAGGGCATCGTATGTCACAATCCCAATCTTGAGTCGAAGCAGCTCGCGTACGAAGGGATAGAGAAAGGAATCACAGTCCTTGGGCTTCTTGGGACCCGGAATAACACCAAGTGAGAGAATGTTTTTGACATGGAAGCGAGTTTCGGGAGGAAGGTTGTAGTTAAAGATGATTAGTGGCCAACATGTTTGTTTCTGATGTTTGAATGGCCCAAAACCATCAGTGGACAACCCGAGTGCAATGTCACGGTGGTCATGGAAGTAGTGGTGTGATAAAGTCTGTTCACCAACGACAACGTGTTTATTCCGCAGCTCCTTATATGTTTCTCCATCGAAAACGTCTTTAATTACACCAGGCTTAGAGCAGCTCTCGTCTGTACCGGTAGTGAAGTGATGGCGGTATTGCATTGCTGCAGCAATCTGGGTGTTCATGGCAAAGCCACGCAAACAGGGAATTATGGGAATGTATGGCCAGGTCTTCCGTGGCCTGCCGTCATCATGAAACCTCTTCTCTTTACAGAATGGACAGACAGTACGAGACTCATGAGGCCCAACGTAACAGATACAGGTATTTATACAGACATCGTAAATCTCGGGTTCTATTCCAGACAGACTAGCAATTCGCGACCGGATGGCATCGATTTTAGGAAGGGGAGGATCAGCGGGAAAGGCGTAGGGCAGCTTGCTGAAGCTTTTGTCTGTGGTGAATGATTGCAACTTGTATGAAAATGCTCGACAAATTGCAAGATCGTATGCTGCAAGTTTATTGGCTTCGACACCATTAGAAAACAAGAAAGTACTGTTGAATAGATCATACGCACCAATATCGGCATACTCAGCATAGTAACTCGCCTGCATTTGTTCCAAGGCAGAGAGACGCCCGTCTTTCCCAAAGCGGAACTGTTCCCAATCAATCACTCCAAAGTCGTTAAAGTCATCATCATCGTCATATGCATTGGCCGCATCCTTGAGTGGTAACTCTTCACCATCGGGTCCCGATTCCACTTGGTTGAGGTCATCAGGAGGGGCCCACAAGGGAGCATAGAGATCCTTCATCTGACTCCACTGATCCAAGCCTATATTGGCAATGACTCGAAGTCCACTGCAAGTCCGTCCTGATCCAATGTTGGTGCCAGCTCTGGGACAAGAGTATCCAGGTCATCCAAATCCATTGGTGAATTGAAAGCTGATTCGACAACTGGCAACCGGCTTGAGCTTCCAGTTACCACTGCGGAAGATACACAACCATGTCCATGAGCTTGTTCATCGACACTAGTTCCATCCAGAGAGTTGTTGTTGTCAGAGCTGAAATACTCTGACGGGTCTGAGGGCGGTCCAATGTTGTCCACCGGAATGGCAAAAGATAGAGGTAAAGCTGGTGCTGGAGGTACCAGTAGTCCAGCTGATGTCGACGCCAACGAGGCATCATGGACTTGCCTTCGGTGCTGCCTCTCATGATGCCTTGAGGTCAGCTTGCCTCCACAGAAGGAGCACTCGACTTTGTTCTTGTCGCGGGATTTTTGCTTCAGTTTCGAGCGTGAGGCAGGCATTTGCTAGAGCGATAGAAAGAGACGTTGGCAGGATTGAAGGAGCCAAACGGGGTTGTATTGGAAACAAAGGATGACTAGGCAAGTAACGTGACGAGCACCGTTTGGTTCCAACATCGTACCATACGCGCGCACACAAATTATCGCAACCCACCCATCATTCTACCCACAATGCAACCACTGTCTGAAGCTACAAACACTACCGCCAAGCCAAGGGGACGTCCGCGTGGTGCTAGAAACAAGACCACTACCGCAGTGGATGTAACGGTCAATGCAGATATCCTAGCACGCATTGAACAATTAGAAGGTAGGCACCTATACATATGTTAATACTAGTAATAGACTTACCTCTACAAAAATATCTAGCTGAAAAATCCGCTCGTGATGCAGAAAACGCGCGTTTGAGGGCTCAGTTGGCTGACCAGAATAACACCAACCGTGACCGTCAACATCACGAGGAGAGATTTGGATCCACAAACGGAAGTGATGTCGATCCACCTGTTGAGAGTAATGATAGTCAGGGCAGTGAGCACATTTATAATCTCAATCCAGATATAGAAAACAGCCCACCTTTACGTGCAGACAACCCGGCTTCACTTTTTGATGATAGTGACCATGAGACACACACAACGACGCGCTGAAGACCTGCAGACAATGAACTTGAGACCCTTGCTGACCGGCAACGCAAGCATCAACGACTTGAGAGGCTTGCTGAACAGCGCCGTGAACGTGACCGGGTATGTTGTCCTATACCAAATCATGTTAGCATAATCACGAGTTTAGGACATGCAGACTGCAAGCCAACCTACTGCCTCTCGAACTGTTGCCACCAATCAACATGACGATAGCGCTCCGAGAATCCCAAAGCCCAAAGGCCAAGCGGGCAAGGACTATATGATTGCCATCGAAATGGGCCTGTCAAAAAGTACACGAGGGCAACAAAGCTATAACACCATTCTGGTGAGTCTTTTTCAATGTATTAATCAAATCCTCACGTACGAGTCTGCAGCGTTCGGCGCAAGATGTTGTTTCGGAGTCCAGGATAGCATGGCAGGCAAAGTGGGCTGATATACTGGCTGACCAAAAAGCGATCATGTTTGCAGTGGTGAGTTAATTGTTTGAGCATGCATGTACCGACAAAGTATACTCACTGGCACTATTCCCTACCCACATTTTTATAGCTTCGGGAACGACACCCATTCTTGAAGCGGTTTGAGAACGACTGGGCGTCAGAAGCTATCATCAGGCAATACCTCAAGAACAAAAAGAAAACCCACTATCGGCAAGGAACTCTTGAGGTTACGAGGCCGACTGAAAGGAGGAATCGTCTTTACACACGACTTTTTACCCCGGTCGGTCACCGATGTGGTCTTGTTTGTCAAGACCTTTTATTACCAATCGGGCATCGGAAACTCCGGCTTCTTTCATCCGAGTTCATCACTAGTGTCTTCCTCAGTCCAATTATAGGCCTCGTACTTGCCACGCTTGCGGTGGCCCACTTCTCTTCATACCAAAGCAATATGGATACCTCAGGACAAATGCGGCAGCGCGAGACCAGTCCAAAAGTCGCAAGTGCAAGGCCATCCAAGATCACCAACGCCGTAAAGAGAACGCCCGAGCCGCCAAGGAGAGACGAAAAGCAAGAAAGGAGGGTCAACAGCGATTGCGTCGTATTATTGATGAGGAACCGGAGGAGGAGTCGGAGAAAGGAAGAGACAAGTTCATCGAAGGCTCATCTCGTGATGGTGGCAACAGCGTTGGCCAGGAGGGTGAAAACGACGATGTCGACGTCGACGAGGTTCTTGGTTGAGTTTGCTTCCGTGGGAGCAAAGCTGTTGGTCAAGGTGAGTAATTAAACATGTACATACAACATCACATGTGGCTGATGTACGTACCCATACAATTCTATCTATAGTTATTCAAGACCGGGGGATTGGCCAACGTCAACACCGGGTGCACTGGCACTGAAACTCACGAGCGCGAGTCCTCAATTTTTGTATACTGGCTTATGTTGTAACTACACTAGTACTCAATTCTCTCGAGATCTATGCTTTATGTATGTTTCTTTTATATGCCTGTCTTTCTTCCTTCAATAAATGATTATGCATATGTGTTTGTATGCCCATTTAAAGTATTTCGTGTCTTATTATATCAGTAATTATTAGGTCGAAAAGTGGCTATCAGAACAAGAAATGCCAGGCTGCCGGAAAGGCTGTTAATCAACCTAAATTCTTCATCAACAACCTAATTAGAACTGATAATTTTAATGGATTAAAAAAAAAGGCGGTAGGTTAAAATTTGCGAAAATAGGTTAACAAAGAACCTAATAATTAAATCTAAATGGTAGGTGTTCTTTTGACCTAGCCAGGTCAAATATCACCTACTCATAGGCTTAAATTCATACAATTTTAGGATCATTCTAACGATAATTTTCAACCTAACCGGACTTCACAGTGTATTATGACAAGCTAGTATGATGTACAAAGGGTATCTAACCACAAACAGTATAAATACAGGCATCAACAATAAGGATAAGGGAAAGAGAAGAGGAAGACATGAGAATGATGAGAAGAGAAAAAGACAACCAATAAAGCTGAGCTAATACAAGGAAATGAGCATAAGGTCAGCATGAGCTAGACAAGAAGGGAAGAACACGCACCCAGTGACCCAGAACCAGTAATCATGATGACTGAACAGTGAAGAAGAACCAGGATGTTCAACAGAGGATGAAGTCAGTAGGAGAAAGACAGCAGGAGAAAAGAACACACCCCAGAACACACCCCAACCTGAGCGACAGCAACCATGATGACTGAACAATGAAAGAATGACAGAGGTGACATCTAGAGACCATAAAATACCCAATGAAGCTTCCCAAAGGACATTAGGCACTTAGAAGATGAAAGGTAAGAGAGAACTTAGAAGGGATGATGAGTGTTAAGAGGAAGAAAGAAGAAGTGGGGAATTGCGACAAAGTTTCGTCTGCGTCCTAGTTTCCTTTTTGGGCTGTCTGGATGTCCTTCATAATTTATTGGTGGAGGTTTCTTGTGCTCAGTTAGAACAATATCAGTATAAAATGTTTCCTTAGAAAAATCTCAAGGGTTGACAGACAGTCCTGGGGCAGTCCTGGGACAGTCTTGGGGCAGTCCTGGGGGAGTCCGAGGGCAGTGATGTTTCTGGGACAGTCTTGGGACAGTCCTGAGACAGTCCTGGGAGTGTCCTAGGGCAGTCCTGGGGTGATTATGAAACAGCTCTAAGGCCATCATGTAACAGCCAGGGCTGTTGTGGTTGACCTGGGCTACCAGGGCCTTTAAGAATAACCACGGGTCCATCCTGGCTATCACCGGTGCAACCATGGCCTAGAGGCTTTTTCCTGATGAGATGCTGCTTGTGATGTTAAACCACTGGCAGTCTGGTCCGGCTTGTCGCCTGACAGGCTTTTCCCACTTTTTTTGCTTGAAAAAGCTGAAAAAAGCCGGTCAAGACAGAGTCAATCAAACTCCGACTAATTGTGATGTACTATTCTTCTTATACTTATCATGAAGCTTCTCATCAACTTGAATGGGGTTTAAATCAAGACTTTTATTAATCCTCCTCACAATTTTAATCCTTGACACCATTGAGAATTTACCTTAATTAAGATCACTTAAAATGAACAAATCTTTGGGCAGTGTGCATGGTGGTTGATTCAAATCTCTATACATCTTGTCTATGACTATGTATCATTGAGATTAAGTAAGTGTAGATATCATAGAAGACATAGGTATACATGTTACTCTAATCATTACTTATAAGTACAGATTATGAGTGAATAAATCCATGTTTAGTGAGCTTTAAGAAGAAGTTCAGCTTTGTACAAGCTATCACAAGTACTTATATAATATAAGTAGCCTATCTGATGCAGGAGGCAAGAGTTTCAAGGCGGCACTCACCTCTGGGACAAAGCAATCGTGATACCTTCAGACAAAAATTGTTCTAAACTGTCACTGATGTGAACTGAATTCATTCCTCAGCAGCACTGGAACAATATTCCTCACAGTGATTGATAGACCAGTGACGAGCAACTCAACTGTATGATAGGAAACAGAAGAATATTCCACCGTCTTATTACGAGACCTAACTGGACATAAAATCTGTTAGTTCACACTTAGCTAATCTATGTACTTAGCAGAATTCAAATAGATATATATATATCTGAATTTCGTGAGAGCTTTGGTGTACTATCCTTCAGTGTAACAATCAATCTTTCGGGACTGGACATTAAAAGTTTTGGAAAACTGGACATGTCACATGTCACACTTTGAAAGTTTCGGGACCTACAAAACTTTCAGTCCTATCCTATTTCAAACTTTCGGAACCAACTGAACAAGATTCGGAAGCCTCGATATCATGTTCAAATGTTTGGAAAAGGCTGAAAAATGATAATTCTTTCGGATTTTATTTTTGGCTCATTTACAGCAGCATAATTTGGTAACAGAATGATAGAAGATTCAGTGCCAAAGTCAAGGATTTGATGATTCTACTTTTCCAATTTCGAATATCATATGGCAGATATGAGTAGTTCCAATGGCTTGGCTCAGCTATGGCTGGCTTGGTCATACTATGGCTTGCCTAGCTGAGTTAAAGTGCTCAGCTATGGCTTGCCTTAGCTAGCTTGAGCTTAGCCATCAACTAAAACCATCGAGGTCTTATTTGAGATCTCCCATAACTTTTCCATGACCCTTTATTAAAATTTTTTGCCGTTCACTCATTTTTTCTTATATGTAATTTTCCTCATCTTGTAACAAACATCTACTAATCTTATATTCAGCTCTAGCTGCTTCAAGCTGACTCATGAGCCAAGCTAAGCAAACAAAATATTATAAAAGCTGACAAAGTGAATAAATGGCTTGACTTGTCACAGCTTGGCTCTGGCCTGCTTTTTTAGCCGGCTTCAGCAGATACAAGGTTGGTTTTCAACTCTTGTAAATAGAGAATGAATCTGAACAGAATCTTGCATGCCTGAGCTTCAGATGAGGATGGCACACAATTTCAATCAAAGGAAGTGGGCCATCGCTTTGCATGGCAAGTACGAGGCTGGAAGTTGCAAAGTTGCATGATATGCCAGGTATGGCAAGTCAGCATTAGGCATCAATTCATTACAATAAGAATCAAAAGATAAGATTTTCCTAATGGGGATGTCACAATTTATGCTAAGTGGTGGGGTTTTACTAAAGGTAAGTCCTTCCTTTGGTCAGCCTTGTAACACAGCCACCTCTCTGCAAGCATGTCTTTAAGAGGAAGGATGGCAGAGAGCCAATGGAAGCCCTTAACAAGCAGAGCCAAATCAAGATAAAGGGCTGCCAGTGAGATGCTGTCATTTATAAAGAGTTTGAAAATTTTGCAACTTATTGTCATCCAGAAGAGAGAAAAATATGCACAGGTAAGTATTCTTCCTCTTATTACAGACTTACAGGCCATCACAAAAATGTCTGGCTTTCTTGCTCATAATGCTGATAAGTCCTGTTCTTGGTGGACATATTAAAAAACCCTCCCCCAAGAGTCTCTGAACAGGATCCCAGAGCCTGAAAAAATGTTAAAACTGGCTAAATGACAAAAGCTAGCATGAGTCCTTCATAAACTTTGACCTCATAATTAGTGGGTCTCTTTGTTGATGCTACTGGGGAGTAGGTATATGCCATATGTCAGAAAGCTATAAATTTTCTAAAAGGAATAAAGATGTGGGCCATTACTGCACATGGCAAACACAAGGTCAA
Organism: Dendrothele bispora CBS 962.96; assembly: GCA_004369135.1. Lineage (NCBI taxonomy): Eukaryota > Fungi > Basidiomycota > Agaricomycetes > Agaricales > Dendrothele > Dendrothele bispora. The sequence goes on along the minus strand of ML179225.1, from coordinate 33,406 downwards.
ACTGTAAAGACAGAGACTCAATTGATTGATCTTCGACATTATAAAAATCCTCAATATTCACCTTGCAAACAACTGAAAAATTGATGTTCAGAAGTAGTAAGTACTTTGAAACAGCGATCTTATAGACCTATAGTTATGTGCAATGATTCTCAAGGCTCATAAACATTGCACTACTTATTGCCATAATTCTTCTAAGTTTTTTTTTGCAATGTCTTTTCAAGCAGAGGATGACTATAAATCTTGATAAATTGCTAGGCTTTTCAGGCATGTTATTTGACTGACATGTGTGGCAGTACATCATATATTCACTTCAGTTGACACTCCAAAAAACACTTATTTGTATTTCTCTCATCCAGACAAAGAAGCTCAAGCTCACTTTCAAACTCAGTTCTTTGTTTCCAATTTGTCTCTAACATGACCAGGAAACATGTTTGCCATGGATTAGAAATATAAATAAACAAATATACATACTAAAGTGAATATTGCAAAGCCCTGTAGTACAGTTGAGAAAATGGGTCATCTCGTTGCTATAAGTATATGCTCAATAGACAGTTTGCGAGACAGAAACTGTGTGTGATTGTTGTTGCGCAAATCACATCATGTGATATTTTTATTGCGTGAAAACAGCGTTGTTCCCCAGCCAAAATTCAATATTTTCGCGTAAATCTCACACAGAAATCCTTTTTCGGTGGTAAATTGGCTGGGGGACAGTGTGGGGCTCGCAATGAAAATATCACATGGTGTGTTTTACGGAACTAAAATCACACACAGTGTGTGTCTCGCAAACTGTCTAATATCCTTGCCTAATATTGAGTTTCAATCCTCAAACTCTGTGCCAAATCTCAAGCTATGACTGCCATTGCTTTCACTTACCATTATTACTTACTATAAGTGGGCCATTCACATGGCAAGGACAAGGTCTATGTGGAAATTTTAAATTTGCCTTATAAGTGGTCTTGATTATGACCACTTATCTTCCCTTATAGAAAGTATAAGGGCTGTAATTTCCCTCTTTGGCTAGTTTTTGGAGACCTTTCATTAGTGTTGCTACGGCTTGGTTAAGCTTGGCTGAGCCGACAAGCCAAGCTGAGATTTAGCTGAGCTAAGCCGTTTTTTTGGAGCCAGCTCCAAGCTGACTTGAGATGGCTCAGCAGTGTTGCTGCGGTCTGGGCCAGAAGCTTTGTGGCCCCAGACCTGCCTTGGACCTGCCTTCCTTGGCCCTCAAAAACAGGTCCAGGCCACAGAACTTGTTGGACCTGGACCTGGTTTTGGGTGCCAGAGATGGCCCTGACACCATTTACCTTCCCATTATAGTGATTGGGCCAGGGCTGCCCCAGACCTGCCCTGGACCTGCCTGAACCTTGAGGTCCAGGGCCAGAAACTCTTTGGCCCGGCCCTAGAGGTCCGGGTCAAGGGCCAAGAAATTTTGCTTGGCCTCAGACCTGCCTGGACCATGGCAACACTGCAGCTCAGCCATGGCTCCTTGCAGTTTTTTGAAATATTGATAAATACTACATGGTAGAGTATGCAATGTATGCTATGTATGTCTACAAGTCTACAACAAATGAATTTATGCAGAGAAAAGCAAAAGTAATATCAAGAGCAATAAGTTTTGACTGTTGATGTCATGACATCATAAAGATGTGGTTTCCCCAGGCAATGTCAAGAGTCTTTCTAATCCTCTTTGTCATCTTGGAAATGACTTGGGGAGGTTCCTGTAGTCTTGTGAAGTCATATGCACTCTTAAAAAGTCAAAGCCATACTTAGATGAATTGGGCAGTATAAAAAATGACCAGGGTCCAGGGAGCCATGGCTCCAATGGCTTGAGCCAGCTCTGAAACCAAGCCATGTCAAATAAGCCAGATTTGGGCAGCTTGGCTCCGAAGCTGAGCTGTGACAACAATACCTTTCATAATCCCATATAAGTGATTCAATTATATTAAATTAAGTGCCATTTCAGCACCTGATGCACATGAGAAAATTGTATAAGGAAGAGGTCAAAATCTGATTGTGAGGCCTTGTAGAAAGGCCCATTTACAATGAAGACAATTTTGATTGGAAATACCTACAGCACTGAAAAACTATCGAAAAGAAAGGGTAAACAGTGCTGGAGAATGGTATCTCTGGAGAAATCGACCATAAGACTGGTTTAAGACTGAATTGCATTATGTCACATACATTGTAAAATCACATAATTTGCAGGTTGGCTTGACTGGCTTTTTGGCTTGGCTCACAAGCTGATGTCATAAAATGAATACATTTCAATACAAATTTTAGCTCCAAATGTATTCAATTCATTGGTGTATATTACTAACTTGCCAAAAAAACTCCCCGGGCAGGTCATTTGTTGCTTGACCCGCTCTATTGGCTTGTACAAGCCAAAGAAAGCCGGGAAAATAGGGGTCATTATAAACACTTATGCTGCGAAAACAGTGTTTTCTGACATAAGCCAGCTGCCATAACTTATTAAGGTCGTCTGCAGAACAGGGTTGCATGACATACTGGATTCCCGCTCTGGCAAGTCGGCATTAGGCACAAATTCCTCATGATCATTGATTTGAAGAATGTGATAAGATTTGCCTTGATGGGAATATCACAAGGAATGCTAAGTGACCGGGTTAGTAAAGACAAGTCCTTCAGTTCGCCCCATAGAGTCATACTATTTTCTATCAGGAAGCTGGGCAGACCAGAAAGTGGGTCACTTCCGATTTCCTGAGAGCTCGACCTTTTCGGGGAACATCTAGGGTGCTTAGATATGAAGGAAAAGGGCCGTCGCTTCGCGCGGCATGTACGAGGCCTAATTAGTCTTGACATACAGAATAATTCCGAGGTCAGGTGCCACTGGTTTCTTTGAGCGGCAAAAGCGGCAATCATGTCTATCCGGAGATATGTCCCAACAACAACACAGCCACCTGCGCGAGTCAAGGTTAGTAAGGACGAGTCCTCCTAAAGTCGGCCTCGTAATGTAGTTTAAGACCTTACACAGCTGGCAATGTCGGCTGTTGATGATTGCGAAGCCTGATCAGGAGATACATGAAAATTGATGGGTGTGGGTAGGCGATGATGTCATTTTCCTTATTTAGGTCTGCCCCATGCTGCGGAGTGGTTGCAAACTCAACAATGGTGCTGTCCCCCGCTCTGAAACTTGTTGTGAGGTATTCAAATGACTATAGTGTAAATTGGTTAGCTCAGAAGCAGATATGTCATTTCAGACATGGACTGAACAAGGCATTAACCCATTTCCTGCTTTTCACTAAAAACTGACACACTGGAACAAAACATTCACTGTGCACTCAAAACAGCCTATAGTGTCTTCTTATCTAGACATAATACACTCACAAGATGCCCTACTGTATGTTGAGCACCATACAATAGGTGAAAGTCTGGTAGCTCACCCTCCATAACATAAAAACCCTTAAGGTGACCCATTACCCGATACAAAATAGTAATGAGTCTCAGCCAAATATCAATGATGATAGGGACCTCCAACCATTGAGGCAATGATTGAAGCCCCAGTCAGTCATGTCGAAAGATTGTGCCGGACAACACTGATGTTCTTCAGTGCAATAGTCACAGGACTCATAGTTTGTCTAGCCGAGAGATTTTTGTTATCATACCATCGCGCACGCAAACTACTCTTTGGATAGCTCTTTGGATAGTATAATATATGATTGGTTGCAAACGAACTGTTGCCGATTTGTTTATCTTAACACGGTAACATCAGAGAATCCATCTGACGGTTCATAATCCCTATTATGATCGTTCAATCTTGAGAGACAAGTTCATTTATGAGCTCAGCTATAGTAGCAGAACGTGGTTGAATGTTGCATGAAAATTTCTCAGGATGTCTGCATAATGGTATCAAAAAATTTCACAAAACAACTCAAAGGACAACCTACGACACATGTCCGGAAGTGAAAGCTAATGGAGGTATATCTGTACCTTCTGGTTGTATAGTAAAGGTTGATAATGTATAAGACACCGTGATGAAGATGACCGCATTAGCAAATGCTAGACCAGGGCACCGTCTATACACGAACTTCAGTACAGAGCGAAGCATTATATCCGTACTGAATCTATACTTACCTTCGTCCAAAGCCGTAAGAGAAATCTCTAGGATCGATAATACAATTGCCTTCCTCAGGGAGATATCTGCCGGGCCAAAACCTTTCAGGATGCTGAAATAGTTGAGGGTCATGCATAATTGCCCTAGAAATGACTTCAATATTGCGATTGACCAAAAATTCAAACGTTACCATGAATTTGCCATTATCCAACTTTTTTTCGGAATGAAGTATCCATCGTAGTAACCATCTTCTTGTGGACTATGCGGAATAAGAGGGACAATGGGATTGAAACGATGAAGCTCTTTGATGAGTGCTTGTATATACGGAAGTCTAGCCTCATCTTCCATCGTTGGGAGACGACCAATGCCAACCACTTCATCTAGTTCTGCCTGCGCTTTGGCTTGAACATCAGGATGTACAGTCATGTAAAGAAAGAATGCTTCAATAAGTGCAACTGTCTAGATCGCATATGCGTTTTGAACTTTTAGCTGATACTCAATCTGAGATATCGAATTAAGACTGACTGTATCAGTACCACCTGGATAAAAATCTGTCTTCAACGAACTGGGAAATGAAGCAGTCTAAAATAACTGACCTGCATAAATGCTAGCGCTGTTCCACATTATGAACCGTTCATCCAAAGCATCCATATGACTGCTCTTTTTAGACTCCAAATATTCTAAAACTTCGGCAGTGTATGAAGTAGCACCAGAACTGCTTGTCTACGAGAGTTTAAATAAGTATTCGGATCAATAACACAAAACTTGAAGCTTACAACAGCACTTTTTGCATATTCGTACGGAGCATTAGTGAACTCTTCGCTTTGTATCCGGGCATGTTTCGCCCAGGTTTGGAAGTAGGTACCAGGCAACCATGTTGGCATATACTGGACTACGGGTCATGATTTACTAAAACATTGTTACAACCAAACGGAAATGACCTCACGAAAGGGAAACGAGTCCACGAGCCAGCGGCCAGGCTCGGATGCCTCAGTTGTGATATATGCTAGTTTCTCTGCAAGCGCGACGAAGTAATCGGTTTCCAGGTATGATTTTACCTTGTATCCATAGGCAAGACGAAGAGTTATTGCTCCAGAGTGTCTAGAATGAAAAAGGTCATTCATTGCATAGATAAATGAAATGGACTTATTTAATTTACCGTCTGAAGTGAGCGAAGAAATCTTTGGGTTTTATAAGTAGAGCCGCCAAAAGCCTCCAAGACTCGGATTCTATCATGGCCCAATACTCGGGAATGCGCCGGGTGTTTAGACCATTGCGAAGAAGCTTGCGATGCTTTTTAAGGCGTTCCCCGTACTGATGAAAAAGGACGGATTCTCCTCTTCCAACCATATCGCCAGCGAACACAAGATGTGGTCTGTTGCTGTAATTAGCCCCTTGCTCATCCAAGAGATCCAAGGCCATTTTAGCTGAGTTAAGAATGATAAAATCACGCGCAAAAACGCGCATATATATAATGTCGCCTGGGGAAATTCCAGTGAACCATTTGAAAGGCTGATGCCTTTGATATCCTCACCGTACAAGGTCTTCCAAGAGGCATACGCTTTCGCAATATCATGGTGAGGAAGTTGAAATAAATTACCAATCAATGGTATCGGCTTCGGACCTGTGTAGGAAGAGCGAATTTAAGTGAGTGACATGGATCGAACGTGCATTCAAGTCAGTTTACCTGGAGGAAGCCTCCCTTTTTGATGTTGTCTGGCAAAAGACCAGCCGACTGTCGCCAATGTAAGAAGGAAGCAAAGAGCTTGCATTGAGGCTGCAAAGCTAGTCATGGCCAGGGAATTACGGTGCGGAAGACAAATTCGGCCGTTTTAAAGGCTGTGGGATAGGGAAACCCTTAGAGAAATTATAATCTAGATTATGTTCAGTGACTAATCGCTTAACTGAATAAGCCCAATTGGAATGTTCATCTCCCGGTATATTTTTGGGAAATGAATGCGGCTTCAAGATACTTGTTCCGATTCTTTGTTCTTGATCACAAGAACAGCGTTGTCAATCAAGGGTACCTCGTACCAGTTTGATGTGACTAATGGGGATTAAGGAAATACAGTGGGGACTCCTATACCAAGATCCCGCGTCAATCGTGGTCTTAACCGGGAAGACACGAGGAACTGAACTGCGCGAAGCTGTGTTTTGAAAAAGGCATGAGAACTCGCCTCGTCATTCTCATTCCTTATCATAAGTTCACCATTAGACCGTATCTGCAACGGGAAATATCTAGGCTCCACTCATAAAAATGGAAGTGGGGCTAGTAGAAAATGTCCGTTCGGAGTCAGCCAGACGTGAACAGAATTGTGACACTGTCACTTGTAGGAATCTGTCAATAGCCGGCGACCCAGCCTGCCTTTTTGACCAAACACGCTACGGAGCTCACACAGTTGTCTTTGAAAATGTACCGCGATCTTTTCATGACTAATCTGGTATCTCAACCACTACTCCCAAGCTGACAATCTCCAGTATAGGCCTTCAACAAAAGCACTAGGAGGAGACATGGACAACTGGTGAGTGTGACGTGGTGTGTCATTGACATTTCAGAGGTATTGGGGCCAGGTGGAGCCTAGTAGAAAACAGATCATTTTATACCAACAAAAAACAGCCAAATTTCCCGTTGCAGATATGCTCTATTGTCCCCAGTTCCAGAGAATAAAATTACAATTCCCTCTTAGAACAAATTGACTCTTTTTTTGCATTTCCTTTTATATCGCCAGTATATTGTTGCTATAATGCCAACAGGGACGTGCGATCTTTCCCTCAGCTGAGCTTAAACGTTAACCAGACTTGAGTTGAAGAAAGGGATCAAGATTCAATGAGGTGCCAAATCAATTATGCATTGATTTTAGATCATAGTAATCTCAGTTTGCCCAATGGGGATAGGTGACAATCAGATTTTTCCAAAGATTCTTCTATTTGCAATACAACAGCATTTGCCACAAACGGAATAGTCTGGGTCCGGAGAATCGCTTCAGGCACCCTGCCTAGGGTACCTACTTAGGTACATCTTTTTATGCATACACTCCACCTAAGAGGCCCTAAAAACCCCGGTCCTCCCAAAGTACTGGGAATTCCCATGTACTTTTGGGAATTCCCTCTGACAGCCTCTGGGAAATCCGGCATGTTCTTACCAGAGTGCATGGGAATTCCCACATGTCACACTGCCTTTTTTGATTACATTTGTTCATTATTTCATGAAGTACATGATCATCAAAAGCATTATTGTTTTTAGCCCAATTCTTCAAACCATTATTACCTTATTTAACAACTCCTCCAATCCTCTTAGATGCCAATTGAATCACTACACCGGAACTGTCCCAACCTCACATCCCCAATCTTCTTAAGTGCTGATTGAATCACTACACCAGAATTATCCCAACCTCTCATCTCCAATCTTCTTCAGTGCCAACTGAATGACTACACCAGAATCATCCTAACCTCTCATCTCATTCCTCAAAAACATTCTCCCAATCTTCTTAAATGCCAATTAAATCACTACACCAGAATCATCCCAACCTCTCATCTTCAATCTTCTTAAGTGCTGATTGAATCAATACACCAGTGTCATCCCAACCTCTCATCTCCAATCTTCTTCAGTGCTGATTGAATCACTACACCAGAATCATCCCAAACTCTCATCTCCAATCTTCTTAAGTGCTGATTGAATCACTACTACAGAATCATCCCAACCTCTCATCTCCAATCTTCTTTAGTGCCAGTTGAATCACTACACCAGAATCATCCCAACCTCTCATCCCCAATCTTCTTTAGTGCCAACTGAATCACTACACCAGAATCATCCCAACCTCTCATCTCATCCTCAAAAAACACTAGAAACACACACATGTCCTTCATAAAGTTTTATTGCTTGAATACCAGAATCATTGATTATTGACTGATATCCATCATAATCATATTTTTGCAACCAGATAACATAAATCCATCTGTGAGGATGAATTACAACAAAAGTTAGAAGCAAAATAGGCTTCAAGTACTATCTATAATGTGCCAAAAAATACTTTGGCAATCCCACTACATTGGCACTAGCAGAACTTGAAAGACTGGTAATAAACCAGTGTTGACCTCTAGACTACAGCACCAATTTCAAAAATGTAGCCTTATTGGCTTACAAATAACACACTTTCTTAACCATTGCAATTCCCAGTATGAAACACTTTGGAGCAGGAATTCCCAAATTGTCTGGAGCACTTTGGGAATTCCCATATGTGTACTGGGAAATCCCCACTTTTTCCACACATTTTGTCATAAAAGTGCTTGTATTTCTGACCAGTTCTTTGTGATAACTTAATGCCCTAATAAAGTGATAGACACATTAAATCCATATGTAGTACACGTATGAGTTCTTGATCAGTAAAAGTGGATAGTGATTCTTACAGTCTCTTGAAGGTAAGTATACACAAGTAAATTCAAGGTAAAGATTCAGACAATTTACATGGTATTCCTATGGGGCTTCATGTATGAGTTCTTGATCAGTAAAGCCTTACATTCTAAGTGATATAGCACCTTTGCCGCTAATACTACTCAATAATTGACCAGTTAACCAAGCATGAAGCCTTACTAGTTAGTGGATAGTGATTCTTACAGTCTCTCAAAGGTAAGTATACACAAGTAAATTCAAGGTAAAGATTCAGATAATCTACATGGTATTCCTATGGGTATTTTATACTGGTCTAGTAAACTAGAAGCAATAGGAAAGTGGTAGAAGATTTGATACTAGTCAAGAAAAGAAAGGAATAATTGAGCACTACCTAGCTCATCAGGAAATACCCCCCCTATCCTAGGAAACCAAAGGAACCTGACAGAGCCCATCATAGTATTCCAATGGATACTGAAAGACTCCATAGGTTTACATAGATCACATAGATTACATGAAAACCATGGGAACCATGGATGCCATGGATACTGTGGGATGATGTCTCCTAATCTTTTGCTCCTATAGTTTTCATAGAAAGCCAATAGGAGCTGTGAGGTGTTAGAATAAATATTGCTTACGATAGTATCATTACTTTATTACTACACACTCATTAGTGAAACAAGTGATATATAAGATCACATGACAATCTTTGTAATGTCCAATCACGACATATCACACAATACTTACACAATATGGCCTCTTAGATTTACAGAACTTATCCGATAGGTAGATAAGTAGAATAATATCATACTAGTGTAATTATGACATAGTATATGACTTCATGTATACATCTAGACTCATCTAGACATACATCTAAATATACAGAGCCAATAGTGTATATAGCTCTTATCTGTACTTAGTAATATTTCTAGTCATATACATTTACTCATAGTATAACTAGAGTAGTATAAATACTGGATGTATTTTGTCTAAGAAAGGCAGATTCCTGCAATCTATCTCTTGCGCTCTACATCGCTCCTTCAAGCCTAACAAGCTACTCAATAAAGTTACTCTTTGTATCTTCATCTCACCAAATGTAAGTACTTGGGTTCAATGTATATCCCTGCGTGCTAGTATGTTTGCAATCAGGTTATGGGCCCCGATGACCATCGACTTGGGTCATTCTTCAATAGGACTGAATAGTTCACACAGGGTGCAAGCGCCATGGCCTTTGACATGCAAAGGCCATAAAGGCCGTTGACACGCCCCCATGACTCATAATGTGACAGACACATGGGCTCCTGCCGTTCTTCAGCAGATGTAGAATAGTTCATTTTTTAATAAAACAACTTTGAAAGAAATTTTACAAAGAGACAGCCACCAGATACAGTAATACATTTCCAAATGTACAGGGGTTTTTTCCTCATTGTCGTTTGCAATTACCGAGGGGAAAAGAGGTCTGATAGGTCACATGTAAAACTGCCCCCCCTGGATCCGGACTGTACCCCACAGCTGGTTACTTAGGTGGTTAGGGATGTTAGGGTTAGGGTTAGGGTTAGAGTTAGGGTTAGGGTGTTAAAGTTAGGGTTTCAGGGCTGGGAAGGGTATTAAAAGCAATACTTGTCAAGTTGTTTACATTTGTTGACAATCAGAATCTAAATGGCTCATATTAGCTCCAATGACAAATTTGCCCCTCAAACGCTGATTAAACAGGTAATTCCAGTTGAAGAATGCACTGGGAAACATTACACCAATCTCCCTCATCAAGGAAGCCTTTTCCATCCGTTTTGCCCATGATACCACCATTCTGGACACAATGCAGCGCATCTCTGATCTTGTCAAACACATCTTTGAAATAGGAATCCCCAACGAAGAGTCATTCCACCAACTCATCCTACTCAATGCTATGAGCACGGAGCTTTGCACCATGCGTGACACACTCAACACCCACATGTCATCATCCGGAACAGCCAACACTGAGGAACAGTCCAAGGAACAACTACTTGTGATTCGGAAAACCGAGCGTAGCAACACAGCTATTGCAAATACTGCACGTATTACTGGCCCAAGGAATGGACCTCGTTGTGCAACCCACGGTTGCCATGGAATTCACCTGATGAAGAATTGCTTTGCAAAAGGTGGCCCTATGGAAGGGAGACGTGATGAGGTACTAGCAGAACCGAAAAAGGCACGGGAAAAGATGGAACAGGAGAAGAAGGACAGGGACCAGAAACCTAATACTGGGAAGACGAAGCGCTTTGTTGATGAAAATGGGACAGCCTACACACTGATTGAAGAGACCGCAGGAAGTGCCATTGAACTCACCTCAAATGTGGAACTCCATGCCCTGGCAAACCAATATATGGATATTAGTGATGATGAACTCTCTATGGCACTTCTTGAGCTTGAAGATGAAGATCTACGAGCACCTGTTGACTGGAAAGAACATGTCAGTATTCCACCACCCATTAATGAGTCTCCAAACCTCACACTCTCAACAACCGATACTGCATCCTGGTACATCAACAGCGGTGCTACTATCCATCTCTCACCAGACTGTACCGATTTCCATGAACTCAAGTCTATTCCACCAAAAGCCGTTAAAGGAGTTGGAGGAAGTATCATCCAAGCAACTGGTATTGGGACAATCAGAATTCAACAGACCGGAGGCACTTGCATCAGACTCAACAACGTCCTCTATATCCCAGGAGCAACTCTTCAACTCCTATCCATCAGCAGACTATGCGAAAAAGGGTATCAGTGTACCTTCACTGACACCTACTGTACCATCACTGACTGCCTGACCAAACGAGTCATCATAGAAGCGCAACGATCTCGAGGAAAACTCTACGCTCTTGATGGAAACATCACCTCCAAAGACGAACATGCCAATGCTGCCAGCACCAATACCAATGCCAACCTCAGTACATGGCACAAATGCCTCGGCCATGCTGGAGTCCAATCCATTGTGCATATGTCTAAGAACGGCCTCACTGAAGGTATGTGCATTGACCTGTCCACTGTCCCGCCAGCCTGCTCATCCTGCGTACAGGGAAAACAAGGAAAGAATCCCATTCCGAAAGTACGTGAGGGGCAGAAGGTAGAAAGACCGCTTCAGGTACTATATGTGGACCTGGCGGGGCCACAGGACATGCAGTCAACTAGACACAACTTGTACTCTATGGAAATAATTGATGACCATACGAATGGAATATGGGCGATACCACTTACTACTAAAAACATGGCTCTGCCAAAGCTGCAGCAATGGTCATTACAATGCAAGGTTGAGTTCCTGGACTTGAAGACCGAGATATGGCGCATAGACAGAGGAGAATTAGACTCCAAGGGATGGAAGCATGGGTTATATCCACAGGCGCAAAACTGCAGAAAACTGCACCCTACACCTCTGCGCATATTGGGAAAGTCGAACGCAGTCACTGAACACTTTTCGGTCATGCACGAGCAATGAGACTTGATGCAGGTGCACCACCAAACCTTTGGGACTACTTTGTGGAAACAGCTGCCTACCTGAGCTGGTTTGTCCCAACACGAGCTCTGCACAACAAGACACCCTACAAAGCTTTCAACACGCAGAAACCAAAGCTAACGCACCTCCAAGAAATTGGTTGTAAGGCATATGTCCTCATCCAACACAAGAATAACCCTCAAATCTACGAATGCTCGTTAGAGTGTATACTTATCGGATACTCCACAAACTCCAAAGCTTACCTCTGTTACCATAAACCATCCCAAAGAATTATCACCTCTTTCCATGTCCGCTCCATCGAATCCCATGAGGAGTTTCCCAGATTGCTACATACAGGTAACACCATCAATACATCCCCAGATACGTCACCTCATAAACCGACCAATCTTGGTAACGATGATAGTGACAGTGAAGATGACCCTGACCCAGAAACCCCAACATCGATCCCACATGCTACACCACCAGAAACTCCTGATGGAAATCCGACATCCACACCACAGCCTCAACCACCTGAACCACCTCGAAACGTCGAAATTGCTGCCAAGAAGGCTGCTGGTCTTACCGAGAGTCGCTTAGAGCAAGCAGTTGCTGAATCCAAAGTCAGTGCTGCACGAAAGCAAGCGGAACGTGACACCCAATGGGAACAACGGAAGAAAACTCTTACCGCTGTTGACAACAGTGAGGAACCAGGAGCGATGTACACATGGTTTGATGAGATTGTCGGAGGAGCAGTTGCAGATGGCATGGATGTTACCCCCTTGGATGAACCAGCGAACCTGAAAGAAGCACTGGCGATTGAACACGAACGCGTACTCTGGCTATCGGCACTTGATGAAGAATTTGAATCTATTCGGAAACACAACGTCTACAAACTAATACCTAGATCAGCCGTCCCTAACGGCCATCAAATTCTGCAAGGAAGACCTGTCTTCAAACAAAAGAGGGACAAGACCGGGAAAGTTGTTCGGTTCAAAGCTCGGTGGGTTTGCAAGGGTTTTGCTGCAGTTTGGGGTCAGGACCACGACCAGACTACCTCTCCAACCGCTCGACTAGAATCAGAACAGATTATTTGTCACATAGGCACAGCCTTAGACATGAAAATCCAACAGCTCAACGTTAAGACAGCTTACCTTCTTATCCATGCTACATGGAGCAGCCAAAGGGTTTTCAGCAACCTGGCCAGGAGGATTCTGTATGGGAATTACAGAAAGGGTTATATGGTATGAAGCAAGGGGGACGCACCTGGAACCGGACAATGAATAAGGCGATGGTAGAGTGGGGTTTTACCCGGGTCAATGTCAAACACTGCATCTACTACCGAAAAACCAACACCGGTATCATTATATGTGCCATCCACGTTGATGACTTCATCAGTGCTGCTACGACTAAGGAGGAGAATGAGCGCTTCAAAGCACAGATGAGGACGAAATGGAAAATTTCCAACAGAGACTTACACTTTATTGTTGGTATTCAAGCAAAAAGAAACCGTACACAGTGAACCATCCAACTCTCACAAACCGCCCTTATTGACCGAATCATCCTGGAATTTGGACAACAGGAATCCCACATGTCCACTGTAAAAACACCATTGGAGCCCGGAACACGACTTTCCCAACACAACAGTCCTGCGACTGAGGAGGAGAGAGATGAAATGAGAAAAGTCCCATACCGGCAACTAATCAGATCCCTTATGTACCTTGCTATTGGTACCCGCCTGGATATTTCACATGCAATTGGACAACTTAGCCGCTTCAACAACTGCTACAGCTGCAAGCATTGGAAACAAGCCATCCATGTTGTTAGGTACCTGAAAGGAACAAGGAATTTAGAGCTAGAACTCGGAGGGAAGAAAACGGCACACCTTATGGGATATACAGACTCTGACTACACAAACTGTGCAGACACTCGCAAATCCGTATCCGGATACTGCTTCACACTCAGCAACGGCCTAATCTCCTGGATGTCTAAAAAACAAGCAACAGTGTCAACATCCTCAACTGAAGCCGAATACATAGCTGCCTGTTTTTCTGCTAAAGAAGCTGTGTGGTTACAAGCTCTTCTGAAGGCCATAGGACACCCTCAACAAGCTGCGACACCAATGTTAATCGACAATAGATCCGCACAAATTCTCACCAAAGATCCTTCTTTTCACCAACGGTCCAAACACATCGACATTCAACATCACTATGTCATCAGGAAAAAGCCTCTAGGCCATGGTTGCACCAGTGATAGCCAGGATGTACCCCTGGTTATTCTTAAAGGCCCTGGTAGCCCAGGTCAACCACAACAGCCCTGGCTGTTACATGATGGCCTTAGGGCTGTTTCATAATAACCCCCAGGACTACCCTAGGACACTCCCAGGACTGCCCTAGGACACTCCCAGGACTGTCTCAGGACTGTCCCAAGACTGTCCCAGAAACATCACTGTCCTGGGAATGTCCCAGGACTGCCCCAGGACTGCCCCAGGACTGTCTGTCAACCCTTGAGATTTTTCTAAGGAAACATTTTACACTGATATTGTTCTAACTGAGCACAAGAAACCTCCACCAATAAATCATGAAGGACGTTCAGACAGCCCAAAAAGGAAACTAGGACTCAGTCGATGTCTTCATTTCCTTTTTCAGCCATAAGTCATGTGATGTTCTTTCAGCCATAAGTCATGTGATGTTCAAAAGTCACATGATGTTCAATACTTCGTCACAATTCCCCACTTCTTCTTTCTTCTTCTTAACACCCATCATCCCTTCTAAGTTCTCTCTCACCTTTCATCTTCTAAGTGCCTATATGTCCTTTGGGAAGCTTCATTGAGTCTTTTATGGTCTCTACATGTCACCTCTGTCATTCTTTCATTATTCAGTCATCATGGTTGCTGTCGCTCAGGTTGGGGTGTGTTCTGGTGTGTTCTTTTCTCCTGCTGTCTTTCTCCTACTGACTTCATCCTCTGTTGAGTATCCTAGTTCCCCTTCACTGTTGAGTCATCATGATTACTGGTTCTGGGTCACTGGGTGCGTGTTCTTCCCTTCTTGTCTAGCTCATGCTAACCTTATGCTCATTTCCTTGTATTAGCTCAGCTTTATTGGTTGTCTTTTTTCTTCTCATCATTCCCATGTCTTCCTCTTCTCTTTCCCTTATCCCCATTGTTGATGCCTGTATTTATACTGTTTCTGGTTAGATACCTTTTGTACATCATACTAGCTTGTCATAATATATCTTAAATTGATTCACTTTTCAATATGAATACAGTGACCAGAAATGGACAATTGACCATCTAATAGCATAAACCAGAGCACTCCTGAGGTTGTTCCAAGACTATCCCAGGACTGTCCCAGGACTACCCCAGGACTGTCCCAGGACTACCCCAGGACTACCCCAGGACTGTCTCAGGACTACCCCAGGACTGTCTCAGGACTACCCCAGGAGTGTCTCAGGACTACCCTGAGGCTACCAAAAGATTATTAAAGGGAGCCAGGGATTTTTGATCAAATGGAGAGTGTGCCATGGCACCCCTGATAGCCATGGTACCACAAGGGTGCCAGGGTAGGCCCAGGTGTATCTTGTGATGGTCCCTGGTCTAAAAGACATTTTCCTGATGGTCCAAGAATGTGTTGATCAGAACCAAATTAAATTCCATTCCGTCCCATCCAAGGAGAACCCCGCCAACGCTTTCACTAAAGCCCTTGCCCCAACAGAATTCACAATCCTCCAAAGAGCAATGGGACTACTAGTAGTAGAATCTGGGGAGTCCCCGCACTGAGGAGGAGTGTTGGAAGTCAGCACTTTGACACATAGACACCAGTACTTGGACAATACTTCAGCACAAGTACGGACACTGACACTTTGGCAAATAGGTGGCATTTGCCACAGGATTGAGCTTGGACAGTAGATACAGTATATAATGAGTATATACCATAGGACATACCTCATTCACTTACCTCATATTGGTGATTGAGGTCTGTATATTGCCGTGACCTTTATCTATTAGTACCTATACTGACAAACCCTTTTAGTCTATAATATAGGTACATACTAATGTTAATTCACTTACCTCGTATTGGTGATTGAGTCTATAATATAGGTTTCTACAACCTTCTCTGTTTTGGAAAATCCATATAGACACCAAGGGGTAGGCGGGTTTCAGACTTTTTTTTTTTGAGCCTTGACTGAGTCCCCCCCTCCCCCCTACTATATATAGTATATCTCACATCATGTGATTAGATAAGATAATGATAAGATTTGATAAATCAACTCATAAATAGGCTACTGTCCTGTGGCGGCACTTTCTAGCTTTATATTACCAATATTAATAGAAGATAAGTAGTAAGCATTGATCAGTCTCTAAAAGAATACAGACACACGCAAGGCCATTTTGATATGGACTCTGAGCTTATATTGACCTAGAAGTCCTGGTAAGCTTTTAGATGCACACAACCCATCAAAACAGCCCAAAAGAGTGGTCTGATTGGGTAAAAATAGGTACCTTGCATTTTTTTTTCTTCCCCCCTTCCCTGATGTCCGGGTTTCACATACTACCCCTTGATAGACACAATGCAGATTTCACCAAAGAGCAATGGTTGTAAATACATTGTTCACAGGTGTTGCGCTCTATTGAGTTGGCCTGAGGCTAGAGCTTTAAGGAAAGACAATGCTAGAAGCATTGGTGAATGGCTGTTTGAAGATATTATTTGCAGATGGGGTGGTACGGCTGAAATTGTCAGTGACAATGCACCCCAAATGCATCTGGTTCTCAAGTGGCTGGAAGAGAAGTATGGAATTAGGGGGATCAAAATCTCACTTTACAATTCTCAGGCAAATGGAAAAGAAAATGATTAGGTGTTGGAATGTGTAAGGGAATTGCGGCAAGTTCAAGTTGTTTATAAATCATACCTTGGTCACTGTGACTTTCTCAACCACCTCAACATCTTCATCTCTGGATGCATCTTTCTCATCCTCTACGATTTGCTTGGACTTAATAGTCTGAAGGATTTAAAAACAGATTTTAGAGGAATAGTGTAAAGAGATAAATGAAAACGATTGTGACCTTCTTCCATGATTTCAGATGGTATCGCCCAATGGATTGCATGATACCACAAGCCTCCTTGAGGTGGTCGAAATGGCCTACCCCAGACACGTTGGTCATGGCATTGACTAATGTTATGGCCTTGTCGATTGCACAAAAGGCATTGTTGGAGCTGGAGCATTGAGTAATATTGGTCGGGGTCATGGAGACCTATAAGGCCTTCGATTGAATTGGTATTCCTTATGACAGTTTTAATGTTAAAATTGTAGTAACCAATCGGTCAAGTATAAGCTTTGCCTGGGCCTCAATGATCTTGAGGCTCTTCTTCTTCGTCAGAAGATGAGACAGGTCCTGGGCGTCCTCAGACAGCTCCACAAAAAATGAAGCAAACTTTGACAGCAAGGTGTCTGACATAGGTCAGGGGAATGGCCACAGCAAGAGAAATAACAAGAATAGTTAGAGAATTTAGTTTGGCAAACCCTGCCTAATCAACAAATTTTGCACACTTACTCTCAATTCATGTCTCTACTAGTCTCGAGTATCCAGACTGATGATATACACTTGACACTCTTCGTGTGTGTATATGTAGTCTGGTGCTTTTCACTAGGCGTGACCCGTGCCAGCCAAGATTACATAATTAAGGATTTATTCATCAGGAAAATCCCTGGAGTCAATGTTATGCAATGACATCCAATATAGCATAATGTCAGTTAAAATGGCATAATTATCAACTTTATGGAAATTATGCCCATTATGCACGTCCCCGTATAACAGTGCATAATTTTTGAATAATATTGAAGACACTTGACATATATCTCATAGCAAACGCAACAGTATGTCACACATATATCACAACTTGGGCTCGAAACCGCATAATAGATCACATTTTCTCAGCAAAATAGTCAAAGAATACACCAAATTTTATAACAAGATACATAAAGGATACATGGACAGTACTCAACACGATACAGAAGAGACTATACATACAAAAGGACACGATACAGTAAGCTCTGTGCTTTCAATGTTGTCGGACCTAGGTAAAAGTATATGAGATTGGTTGTGGACATAAAAAAAGAAAAATGATGTTGACATACATTACTGACGTGACGTCTTTCGTGGCTTGCAAGGGGTTTCAAGCATTGTTGAAGCCACAAACAGGAGGTTGGCAAAGGAATCACGACTGACGACATTGGCCGAGGAGTGAGTGAGAGGCGGGCTTGAGTTTGGGGAAAGAGGTAAAGGTGTATCCGGTACAAAGACACGTAGCGGGTTTCAACCTATTGGATTGTTAGAAACTTGTTGAAATATAGCTGTTAAATAAATACACGTACCAATGATCCAAAATTAGGAAAAACTTGAAGATTGAGTGACGGTTTGCAGCATTGTTCTTTCTTTTGTCCAGAGAGAAGACCTGCGCACATTGGTGGGTATGTCTGATATGGGAGGGGTTCAATATTCACGAGTGGAGACATGCGGCAGATTTTGACCTATTAGACTATGAGAGACTTAATGAAACATAGCTAATAAATACACATACCAATGGCCCGAGATTACAGAAGGAAGATGGTTCATGACGTTGGTCCTCCTTTCGTCAAGAAAGAAGACCCCCATATTGGTAAAAGTGAGTGTAGTTTGAGGATCAAGAAATTGCTATCAACGAGAGCCGGGAATAATGTCAAAAGAAAAAACTTACTTGTTCCAGAACTCCAATGACTCCTCTATCCGATTACCTTGCATTGTTTGAGATCAAAGACACGGATGGAGATAGCGGCATACTAGGGACTTGGATTGGGGATTGTGCTAAGAGGAGAGAGGAAAAAGTTGCAAGTAAGGCATAAGTCACAACCACAAAGATGCGGAGAGACGAGGAGAACAACGGATGTTGGCAAAGATGATGGAGTGAAGTAAAAAGCGAAGCGAGAAGACTGTTGAATAAACAAAATATTTGCAGCTCCGCTTGAACTAGTCATGTGACCGCATATCAGTCATGTGAGCCCATCGCGACTCGCGTCTTGAATCACCGAGTGTGGCACTGAAGCTACAGCAAAGTCATTTCTTGCTTCTCCACAAACCTCAGGAGGCCCTCAGTGTACCTCAGATTCCCAGAAATGCTTTTTTTGCATGTATATACCAGATGTAATGTATAGTATGATGATCTAATTTAAAAAACCTACAAAATGGAAATAAACTGGATCTTTTCATGCATATCTCCAGAATCCACCGTCCAATTTATACACTTAGGGGCTCAAATTAAAGCTCTGGCTAATAATCACCTATTCATGAGCCTTAGCAGTCTCAAAAAAATTTACTGATAGACCCATGGACAAAAAAGACCTGATATTTTTTGTCTTAAGGATATACTGTACAACATCTATGTTGCTATTCAAGTGAGAGATCTGCATCTGAATCAGTCTAATGAAAGGTCAGGACTCAGAATAATGATACATTTTTTTCAATATATTTGATTGGTGAACACTACATACACTACTAAAATACTTACCTTGATATTGGTTTTTCGTTCTTGACAGTTTCTGCAAAGTGCAAACTATTTGAAATCCGGCAGATTTTTCCCTTCCATTTCCTTTATTTTTTATTCCCTTCTTTTCATTCTCTTTTTTTTCCTGTTCCGTGGGCAAGTCCTGACTCCTCAATTTCGAACCCTTTACGCTTCTTCAGCGCGAAGACTAGTAGTGCTATCCGTTTGAACTCCGCCGGACTTGTCTTAGCATCCATATTACTTATTTTCAAACACCGCTGGACTTGTCCGGGTGGAATCAGATCCAACCCACTACTCTTCTGTCTGAAGCCCACACAGAACTAGTCTGGTTTTTATCTCACAGGCGGAACCATGCCAGAAAGATATTAGATAAGCTAACTTTATTCACATGTTTCTTCCCTCTAGAAGTGTCCTGCTGGTCTCCTTCCTTCTGCAAAATTGCTGCAGAGTACCCAGCAGCTACAGCTTGAATATATTTATTGATCAGCTTTTTATGTTGTCGGGAAGTGCTGCTAGTGAGGCTGGAGTATTTCTGATTACTTTTTCTGCAACGCAGAGTCTTGCCTCCTCAATGGCACTTAAGAAGACTTTAGGCACTAAGCTTTTTGATATTTGTATAGTATTTCATACAGGCTATAAGGCTAGCTTTTTTTCCCCAGCTTGAATGATGAACAGAACATAAAATAAAGGATTTTCTACTGTGTAAAAATAATTAGCTTACCTAAGAAAATCCTGGTGCAGCTCTGCCCTATAGGAAAAAACCAGACTACCTACCCACGACTATCTGGGTAGCCTCAGTCTGGATCCTCAAGACTAACCCAGAACCAGATGTTCCGAAACACCAACCCTCACATACCAACCCTTCGTTGCTGAAGAAGACTGTACAGGGAGGCGTTGATACCCAGAAAGAAGCTGAACTGTCGCTGGAAAATCTAATGATGAGTCTGAACAACTCTAGTGGTGTCGAAATAGTTGATTTACCTGAATCTACAAATTTGCCTAGTGAAAGTGACGCGGGCAACCAACCTCTCTCAATGTCATCTTTGTTAGATGCACAGTTTCAGGCTCCACATGAGCTAAGATTGGTGTGTCTATATGTCAGTGAACCTTCCCAAAGTGGTTTGAGCAATGGTACTTTAATGCAGGTTGTTGTGCACCACACCATGGCGCTTGTTTTGAAGGATGCGCCTGATGACATGTTGGTGTCAAAATCAGGACCGGAGCCAGAATTAGAGCTGGAATCAGCACTGGCATCTTAAGAACCTATTGCTAAAGAACATGAATTTCCATCAATTACTCTGACATGGAAGGAGATGGAGGAAATTCCTGATTTCGAGTTATCCCAAATAAGTCAGACAAATGCTGTACCCTGCCCAAATTTAACTCAGGATTCCTCTCTGAGTACGTCTCCTTTTTTACCTTCATTCTTTGTCTTTTTCTTTAATCTGACCTCACTGATACCATTCAACTAGGTACGCAGATGTTGCCGCTTTGAGATCATGGGGTTACAAGAAAGGTCTCGAGCTTGTTCGTCGAATGTCTGTGTTCCGAGGTGCTTTAACTCCCGCGCACCCGCAATTCGCTCAGGGTAGCAAAGCTGCAGAGGCTGTCAGTGCAACTGGGCCGGTAGCCGTTGACGCCCCGAAAGTGCAATATACGGAAGAGGATGACAAGGCCATTGATAAGAACATGAGACAAGTTGGTAAGGATTCTATTGTGGCCCAGATAGACGACGAAATCTGACCGAGGATATCCTATAGTGGGAACATCGTGGCACTCGGTATGTATTGTTTTTCTGTGCTATGTATCATGCCGTTCGAACGTGATTTTTCCAGCTCGGGACATGTGCTATGAAACCTCTTGCCGAAGGCGGAGTGGTCGATAATAAACTGAACTTGTAGGGAATCCAGAACCTGAAGGTAGCCGATATGTCTATTCCTCCCTCAAATGTCAATGCGGTAAGCTTTTTCATTTTTGTGGTCTGGAACCCTCTCTCAGTTGACTTGTGCAGAATACTTATTCTACTGCAATCGCCATTGGAGAGAAGGCAGCTTTGATCATCAGATCTGAGCTTCAGGGAATGTAATTTGATCACCATTTCATGTAAATTTCTTAACGTGTTTGGAAAGATGTCTATTTGTCATGGGATCTGGGGATGCCTCCGCGGCCACTCAGTGGAGAGTCAAACTTTAGAGAGTGTGTAGAGAACACGGTTAGCGAGCGAGAATCAATCGGAGATCCTGTAGCCCATACAATCTTGACGACAAATTAGTGCCAAATTAGCATTGAGAGCCTGAAGTTGACGCGCGAGACAGTGTTCGAGACCAGCAACCAAATAGGCCAAGTATCGGAGACAGAACGATCCTTCAGCGACGGGTTGGAAGAAGTCCCAGTTCTGTATGTGCGACACAAAGTACAGAAATAAACTCGGACACGAAAAATGACCGGAAGCGAAATTTTCAGTGAAATCACTTGTTTTTTTGCTCATCTATACATGCTTTCTGTATCATAGGTTTATACTGTGTGTCAAATAGTCCACAAAATTGACTTTTGATACACTAGTGATGAGCAAAAAAATCACAAATTTCTCAAAAATTTCGCTTCCGGTCATTTTTTGTTTCCTCTGTAGCTGATGGAAGAATCGACACTGGACTTTTGATAATTTCTCGACTCGGAGAAAGCCCGACTCTGAGTCTGACCGAGTCCACATCCACACCCACTTCGCAGCCATGAGTGAGATGACAATCCACAAGTGCTATGTAAACAGAATGAATGAGTTACTGTTGAAGTGAATATGTGGGCCTCAGAAATGGATATGCATGCTCAGGGAGTGTGCGATCAGGGGGAGAGTTTGGACTAAGCAACGCTGATAGAGGGTCAAGATATGCTCCTTTATGCAGTACAAAAGTAATGTCTTCCTTAAACAGTAGCAAAGCTAAACGGTACTTTGGGCCCCATCCTGGATTCCTGCTGTTCAATCACACTTTGGATGTGATTTATTTTCTGAAACTAAGTGGAGGAATCTGTTTGGTACTCAGGTTTTCTAGAACGGGTACAGCCTCCTACCCAGGCTACGGGTTGCTGCATCATTTTTCCGGAAAACCTCGAATTAAGAGGTTTTGGTTAGGGAAACCGAACTCAGTAAGGTTTGGTCGGCGATTGAAAATTGACGGAGTGACTGGGTAGGAGGTTGGAACGGGTATAACTTCTGCAACCTTAAAGGTAAACATTAGACCGCATTCACAAAGAGAATTCTGAAAGCTCTAACAATACAAAACCCACTCAGTAAAGCTAAAAAAATGACCAGATTTCTCTTTACGAATGCGGTCTATTACATAACTGACAAAATTCACGATCCGGAAGATTCAATGGCGATTCACAAAATAAATTGACGACAAATAACGTCCATCAAAAAATATACATTGGCTAGGTAAAATATTAAATGACGACGGCAAGAAGTTGTATATTCGAAAGGTTGATGGAATAGGGAAAGAACGAGATAAAACCTGGAACGGCAAACTAAGAACATGAAAAGGAAAGCTAAGTGGCCGAGAATGCAAGAAAACAGTCCGGGGACAGATATCGCTATAGGGGGCTCCGAGACAATAATGAAAACAAGAGGAAAAGAAATCCGAGATAAGAACAATAAAGTTAAATCCACCCATCACCACGATCGCTACCAAACTGTACCAACTGGTCGGCCCATCGTAGGACCCGCCACATATAATAACGAACTTAGTCATCACCTTCGCCTAAAACCAATCCTAGAGCAGCCTCGCTTCTAGGCCTGATATCCACTCTGAACGTCGTCGGTTGCCGGAAGACACTGTTGTCAAACCGAATCCCTTCAACGGTACCCAGAGGACTAACTTTGCCTTGGCCTTTGAACGTGTTTGAAGATGAAGACGTTAAGGCGTATAAATCTTCACCAGCACCGAGACGTGCACCGTTCGCCATGTATGCAGGAAGAGGACGCTCGGACTTCTCGGATGATGACGATGACGAGGAAGCGACGGTAGAAGGCCAGAAACCCTTTAGCTCGCTCTCTCCATTTTCGGAGAGAGGCCGGGTAATGTTCATGCTCGCCATTAAACAAACGAGCACCAACCAAATGGAATCTTCGACCAAGTTTCGTCCGGGACATTGTCTCCTACCGAACCCGAATACCCATGTGCGAGGATCTCGGATTTTACGTTGTTTCAAAAGGTTTTCGCGGGCTGTTTTCGTCGTTTCGTCGTCTGAGGTGGAAGCGGGTGTGGATAGGAGGGCGGTTTCTTCGGGAGAGAGGAGGTAACGCTCAGGTCGGAATTCGTCTGGGCGGTCAAAAAGTTCCTCGCTACGCATGACCGACCAAATGTTCCCGAAGACGATGGAGCCTTTGGGGAGGAGGACAGGTACAGGGTTCGGGTTGGCGGGGCAAGGAGCAGGAGTGTAAATATCGTCTTCAGTTAGACGGTGTGGAAGGTCTGAATAACGTATATCATTTTCTTAGCCTCGCGAATAGAACGATTGAACAGAAGCGACATACTCAGAGGAACCACGACACCCCATCTCCATACTTCACTCATGACAGCTTCGCAGTACTTGAGGTTGGGTCTATCTGAGAACGTAGGAAGCCTGTCAGAGCCGACTACCGAATCGATTTCTGCTTGCGCTTTCTCAAGAACCTATCACCCAAAGGTCGCCAAATTAGTCATTAAATGCTAGGGAGACAAGGTAAAACGCACCTCAGGATGTAAAAGCATAGCCATCAAAAAGTGTTGCAAAGTGGTGATTGTAGTATCACCGGACGCGGAGTACATGCTGTTAGCAGTCCATTTCAAGTCGAATTCGAACTGTGAAATGTCCGGCGTGACCTTGATCACTGATGACGACGAAACTTTGGAATAGGCGCGAGGGCGTGAGGAACCGGACGATGCAACGGCAGCGGCGGCTGCAGCTGCGGGGTTAAATTCTTGGTCTTCGAGCAAGGTAGAGCAGAATGAGGGTTGATGGGTGTTGTTTTTCTTTCAAAAAAGGGTAAGAGAGATGCGGAAGGTCAAATGACGCGTCAGAAACATACCATGCACTCCTTCACCCATTGATAGGGCTCATCTACAAACTCATTCATCTTCGCTTTCCATTCCCGTGCCTTCTTCAAGAAACCAGCACCAGGCATCCACTCGGGCAAGTGTCTTAACACAGGGATGATATCCACTGGCCATATCCCACCGCCTGACGCGATCTTGTTTGAAAGAATATCCACACACTCCTCCGCGAGATTAAGAAACGGGTCATTGTGTTCCTCGGCTTGATAGCCATATATAACAGAAAGGGTGAGTTGACCAGCATACCGCCTTATCAAAGGAATGTGGTTGACCTGAGCTTGCTCAGGAGTCAGTTGGTTGCCTTCAGCGTCCTTAGGGATCGATATGAGGCGTTTGAGGAAAAGATGTGTTTCTCGCTCAATAAGCGGGTGGTACGCGGGGATTCTCGTGGTCGAAAAGGCCATATTCATCAGCCGGCGTTGGCGTTTGCTCTGAGGACCGTATCCAGTAAAGGCGACCATGTTTTCACAACCACACAAGTCATTGACCATGGTGAGATGGGGTTTATCGGCATACAACGCGCCACGACCATCGAGAAGAGCGGAAAGAGCAGCAGGGGAGTTGATGAAAATAAGGGGTTGGCCGAAAACATGAAGATAAACGAGTTCGCCATAGTGTTTGGACCAGGAAGTTGCACGAAGCCAAAGTTCCTTGGGGGTTAGGTCCAAGATGTTTCCGAGGATGGGGACGGGTTTCGGGCCGGGCGGGAGGGGGATCGACGGAGTTCGGGGTGCCCGGAAGACGCGTACGGCGACGACGACGACCAGCGCAAACAGAAGCAGTAACGGGATCATGGTGGGTTGGTTAAAAAACTTTGCAAGTTTGCGTTTTAGATATTTATGTATTCGCTTCTTTTTGTCGTAAACCGCATACCACGGAAGTCCTCTGTCCATATTGGGAAGTATCGACCCCGGACTTTGGATCGGTTCGGTCCGACTGTTCACTCGATCGTGTTTTTTTCCCTCCACTTTCTGTCAAAATTTCTATGTCCATCAGCTTCTACCGTGCAAGCTACTACGGTCCCAACGTATCTCTTCAAGTTTCTAGCTTTCCTAGTCTTTATCTCTTCTTCCGGCCACCTATCTCCAGTCTGCAATGTCGAATCTATAGCGCTCGATATCGGAACCCTGAATGAGTATTGAGCGCTTGTAGGCGCCATCTCCATGGTCTAATGTCATAACTCACCCTGAACTCGCTGTCGATGTCGTTCTCAGACTTCCGTCATCACAATGTCTCCATTCATCGCTTTGGACAAATTTGCGCGAGAGGCAATCCCACTTGGACTTAGTATCGCTCTCAGTATATCCTGGATTAGTTAGAGCATTCCGGATACGAACTACGCCACGCAATTAGATGCTACAAGAGAATGCAAACGCACTAGAATTTTCCTTGGCTGGACCATTCAACCTGTTCTCGGAACGGGCTATATAACAGCTGGTCGTACCTACCAATTTCCCGACAAAACTAACCTGTGTAAGTAAGTCGATCCATTTCTCGTTCAAAAGCCTCTCACACTCGGAACCTCGGAAAACTGCTCGGGCCATACAATGTTTTGCAAATCATACCTTCTGACACATCATCTTCAAGTTACTCATATCATCTACATACACCATGGCCACAAGAATGTGTAGTTTGCATTGTATTTCGTCGAATTTCTAAACTGACATGATGACCAGCGGCCCCAGAGTTTATAAATAATTCTTCGACATTTTGCTATGGCCTAAGACTCGATTTCTGTCCATTTCCATCGGACAGGGTTGCAAACTTCATAGGGATGCTCTTGCCGATTTTCAAGACACTGGGCACCGAAAAGGAAAATATCATTCCTCATTAGGCAGCACATGGACATCTCATCAAGAGAACCCACATCTTTCGGCCACGAGGCGACTATTTTTCATGTACGCAGAAAAAACGTGGAAAGCAAATATGAAAGAACATCCTCTTTTTGGGTCAGAAAGAACGTTAAGTAAACTGTATTCATCACCCTTTCACATGCTGAACAAGTTATGGTACCGGTTTTGTTCTGATTTTAGACATCCCTTTATACGAGCACCTTCTTTTTTCAGTTGTCTTCATATCAAGTGTTTCACCTCTCTGCGTGAGCGTGGCTATAACCATCGATTTCATTCAAGTGGCCCATTTTAGATTTCAGAAGAGCTTCTAGTTTGCTAAAGAGCGTCACCGCACCTTCTGAAGCTATGTCCTCCACGGGGATTTCTAATAACCTTCAAATCTCTTCACCTTGGACCCGACTTCTACTCGCTTCCTTAGCTATAGCTTCCTGACTCTCGTTCCTAACTCCACTTTTATCACTCCACGCACCTTGCCCGTCAATCCAACTAAGTAACTGATCAGCGGATATCGGCCAACACCACTTCTCTCCGACCTTGTCCATCGTGCTGCTATTCTTCTGTTAACCTCTTTTCCAAGCTCTTCCATCCAAACGGGTAATCCTATATCCTCCTCATCTTCGGTTAATTTAATGCTAAGTACTGATTAGCTCGTCACCCATCAAATAGTAACGTTCAATGACCGACTGAACGTCTCGTCACAATACTTATGACACCCGATAGGAAATGCTTACGGCCCTTCAAGGAGAGTCAAGCTCCCTAACTACGACTGACCTCACTTGCCCTACAATCAGGGGGACCGCCTCGATTACATTTTGAACTTTTTTCGGCAAGTCTGTTGCTTTAAAAATCAGTCAAAAAGCTCTTAGATTCACGACTAATCATGATCAATCCAGACTCACGCGACTACTTGACGTGCGCCTTTTAGACTATATCGGCATTCTCTCGAAATGGATTCCATATTATGCACGGTCCAGTCCGGTACGTCTAGTCTTCGTTTAGCGTAAGTCACCAGTCTCGAGCTGGCACTAGCCCTATACTGCTAACTCCCGTCTTTTAATTTACCCATTCCCTCGCCATACTTCGCCTACTGTTCGCCGTGATTCTAGACGAAAGGTGACCTAATTCTTTGGAACAAACTAGGTAGCAAGTATCTGAGATGAATGACTATATGCCTTCTTGCTCTCCAGCGGTGACCACAGCCGAAAAACCTGCAAAGTTTTCCAGCAACTTTCCCTCTCACAAACCTGTAATTCGTACAAGAATATACATAAGTATCGACACCCTTCCCTCCGCCGGTCTTTTCTCGTATTCTCCTTCCGTCAACACTCTTACCGACGGAACAAACTTTCCGCCCCTGCTTCCGTGTATATGTATGCCCCTGCATTTCTGACTTCAGCGATGGTGCGGAGGTTCTCAGGTTCTTCACCGTACCTCAGCAACCCATGTCGACAATCTACATCAGAAAATGTATCTGTTCTCTTCGGCATCGGGGTCATAGACAGCGGATCAATTACTGTTCCTTGCGTGCATGATTCATCCTTGAACGCTAGATTTGGATTACATGTAGAGGTAAGTATATGTGCTGTCAGGAATTGCGGCCTTGGGAGCAGTTCATGGTTTACACTTCTCCCTTTTGTCTGTGCAGCAAAAAATTAATTTTGTGGCAACAGCATAGGTATGGTGCCAAGCCCAGAATCGCCAGGGACTAGCCGAATTTCTGCTGAAATTAACCCAGAACATGTCATCTCAACATGTCATCTCAATGAATCCGCCGTCGACCATGCATACGTAGTGAAAGTTGTTGCTTCGACATTACTATTTACTCCTGGATCGATAGAGGGGATTGGGACTCTAAGTTGGGGAAATAAGACAAATGTCAACCCCGAATTTTCGCTGATTAGAAAGACGCGATCTCTGATCTAGTACATCTTTGTCTGTATGCACATAGAAGCGCCTATCGCGATATGCTGTGTATTTAATTTCCGTGAGCGTAGGAAGGCGTAGGAGTGCCATTCCAGCTAACTTCAAATCATTAGACCTCTTTTTGATTTTCTCACTTGATGATTTTTGTTTACTTGTGGAGCAGGACCAAACAAATCAAATACTGTACCGATCCGAAGGATAGTTCAGTCACACGTCACATCCAAAAAAATTTGACATCGGATTTAATTTTTTCTCGATTTGTCCGATTTTTTGGATTTTTCCAACCCTAACCCTAAATGAACTTTCCTTCGGATCAGTACAGTATATTTAAATTCCATTGGTGTCACTTCTTATCCTTCCTTTGGCTTGTTGGGAGAGATCGTCGAGTACAACCTTGCATTTGTGGTGGGCCCGTCGCAGTAAAGACATGTTCTTTGACAGAGGGATGGATGAAGTGTCAATTACCGTGTACCATGAAGACAGCTGAATGACAACATCCGGGTTATGATATATTTGGTCCCGCTCCAAAAGTAAACAAAAATCATCAAGTGAGAAAAATCAAAAGAGGTCTAGATAAGAAAATAGCTGTCATAGGAGGATTACACTCAGCCATATGGGAAATGTCCATAAGATCATTGAGAGTTTTACAGAATAGTCTTCCATCCCACTTGTCCCGAACCGCATCCAGATGCATCGAAGTCTACTCTAGAGTATCGTTCAAACTTGCTGCCTGTCCTTTGTTCCATTCAACCTTAAATTCAGAGTCCGAATTGTTCCTTGTACTGTCACCAAGTATATTTCTAATTGAGCACTTCTAGTGTCAAAGAAACCCAATCCCCGAGCTCCAGGCGTTCTAGCTAAAAAGACACTATTTGCGTACGTATCTCAAAGAGATGACAGACCCTTTCATTTTGCTTACTTATCGCAATACATCATTCCGTGTACTATGGTAGACAAAGAAATGAAAAACTTTCAGGATTTTTCTATCAAGCCTTTCTCTGTTTGTCACGAATCATCCCTGATTCTTTGTCTTTCATCATTGCTTCCATTACCTTTGATCTAGATCACTGGCTTCCATACTATTGATGTATCATTGTCTGATTGATACCTGTTGTCATGCATCTTGACATCTCTTAGATACATGATTATCATTACTACATAGCTGTTCCATCATTGCCTTCTGATCTATCATTGTTCTTCTATTACATATATACTTTGTAGCCTCGTAGATAGGTCCCTAGTCCGTCCACTTTGTCCCTCTAGTCCATACTGCTCAGCTCTGCCTCAGTACTATGTAGACATAGGCACACTGCTGGCTCTCTCACTGTTATCTATCTCACTTTCCTTGATTCTGACCCTGTGTGGTGGCCTGAGAGGCTCCCTTGACCTTAGCTGAGCTGTTCCTGACACTGTTACTCTATTGTAAAACTACCAAAGTTTTTATCATACTCTAAAATGCCTACCTGACCTTTATGTTTTTTCAGCTCATGTAGAAGGCGTCAGGCAATGACCAAGCCAGGACAGGAAAATGTAAAGGCCTTTGTCACAGGCAGTCCCACTTGTTGATATCTCAGGTTCTTCACACTCTTCTCGTTTCACATTTCGATAGTCTCCCCTAGGCAGACTGACAATATGAACATATACACTCAACGTGTGTTTATATGGAGTCTGCCAGAAGTCACGGGGTGTTTGTGACGCGAAATTATATAAGAAGTAAAACCCTAACCTTATGTTTGCTGTTTTTGGGCACGCGTTTTGACGCGTTTTTGACTTCAACCGCATTTCTATGCCTCCTGGAGCCCTATTCTTGTCTGATGTTGGCCGTCAAACCCTTCAAAATATCGTCAAGACACTTATTCCTCAATGGCGGGATGGCTTCCATACATTTCAACTAGACTCAATTCCGCTTATTTTGGATAATCAAGATATTTTCTGTATCACAGCAACAGGAGAAGGAAAATCAGCACTCTTTGCTATTCCAATCCTAGTTCACAAGGAAATCTTCAAGAACAGAATCTCATACCCCGAATTTCTTGATCCAATCCGTCAGGAATCTGTTGGTATAGTTGTTACTCCCACAAAGGGTCTATCAAACAACATTGTACGTATGACCAATACAAAAATCCAGAACAATCAACACATTATGATATGTAGGTCAAGGAGCTACAAGACCAATTTAGAATCACTGCATTTGCCTATACATGCGAGAACATTGCTGAAAAAGCTTGGGCAGGCCTCAATGTTGACAAGGAGATAGCTGATTGCCAATACGAAATTATTTGCGTAGATCCGGAACACCTCCGTGCGCCTTCATGGATCAAGATCTCAGATTCACCAAAATTTCGCAAGAATGTTATTTTCTGTTGCGCGGAAGAGGCCCATGTTATAGATGAATGGGGTTTGGACTTTAGGCCACACTTCCGGCATATAGGATCATTTTTCCGTGGTTGGCTTCCCTCTATGAAATCCATCTTTGCCATTACAGCTACTATGCAGCCTGGCTCTCCCTTTGAATCGGTCTGCCTATCTCTTGGCTTTTCGGGTCCCAAATTTCATTTGCGAGCCATAGAAAAGGAGGAAAGCACGGCAACTTGTACCTGAGAATTTAAAATAACATTAATGATATTGAGTATGGAAAGAGAAAAAATAAATTACTATGTGTGGGGGCCGATGTTTGCATTCAGTGTTCCATAGAACTCCCATACATTCAGTTAGGTACCAAAGAAGAGGTGCATGATGTTTGAAGAAAATGACTCGATCCGAGATGCTGAATGAGAGTAGGTCATTCTTAGTTACTATTTGAGCAGATTTTGCTCGAGTACGACCATTGGATGAGGCAAGGAGTCGAACAGATATATTGGGGGTATCACCTCCAGAGTCGATGGATGGATGGGTAAGATTATACATGTCGCGATAGGCCCTATCACCTACAAGCTGAGTTGCTCAAGTGGATAATGAACAACGTGCATAAGAGATGTCTTGTGGGCTCCGAGATGGAGAATATGATTTGCTTCTTTCTTCATTAGTGTTCTTGCTCCGAGAGGAAGGGAAGCTATAGCGGTGATCGAAAATACGTTGAACAATATATTATATCAACTGGTTTGACTTTGGCTCGTCCCTGTAAGAATGTGAGAAGGCTTGCACGATGAGCGTCATCAAATTCTGTGGAAGAACCTCAGGGGATTTGTTGAAGGTATTCCTGGAAGAATTTGGCTACCGAGTGAAATTTCAGGTGGTTCACCAGATAATCCATTGCCAATGCAATCTTCTGGCGCTTGGAACAATAGTTTTGGGCAGAGTGGGACACGAGTTCCAAATACTTGTGGGTACCCGCAAGTACACTCATGGGAAACTCGTGGGAAACTCCCACTCGCAGGTAGCAAGTACTCTTAGATAAAATTTCCACAAGTGCAAGTATGAATTTTGGGATTAAAAACCCGCAAGTACTTGCAAAAACTTGCAAAAACTCGTGAGTTTTTCACTACTTGCAAGTATTTTGCAAGTACTTGTATTTGTGCCGCAAGTATTTGATGAGTGCAAGTATTGATTTCTTGAACTTGATACTTGCGGAAAACTTGCACAAGTAACTTGCGAGTGTACTCGTGTCCCACTCTGGAACTTTCGGGGTTGTTGTTCATGTACAAAAGGTGACTGCAAAGGAACAGAGCTACAAGAGGGAGTCAGAGGAATATACATTGATGGAGAAGCTGATGGCAGATTGAATGGGACATTGATTTCAGACAGGGTTCCTGAATTGTTATTAGGGCTTGGCAAACCCATAGCTGGTGTTAACGGAGCCAAAATTGGAATATGCGAGTGAATGGAATATCCAGGATGCGTTTGCGAGGCAGCAATAGAAGGATTGGTGTCCAGAGCAGTGTTTTTTGTGATTGGTCTTCCGAACTTCCGTTTTGGAGGAGGCATAAATGTATGAATGGAACCTATACCATCTTGAGGATCACTCATGATTCAAAAAATGCGTTGTGAAGTAGTAGACACATCATTGAAGAGGGCAAGGTGCATTTTTGACGTGTGTATTGTGAGGTAAATCAAGGTTAGGGTTTGACTTCTTACATAATTTGCCGCTGGCATAACAAACCGACGTGACTTCTATAGGACTAACATTTCAATATCAACCACCATTCATATGTATTCCAATTGCTGTAATTCCAACTTAGATAAGGTAGGGCTCATGGATAATTCGCATACATCATGTGACAAGCATGACAGAGGTCGAAACACACCTCAACATCACCTCATTGAATGGTTACATAAATGCCATACACCCCCGGGTATAGCAGTTCTATTGTAATGAAAGTCGTTAATTCTCAGCTACTGCCAACAATTCCGTGAATAATGTCAGATATATTACTTCTTAGGAAGTTTTTAGATACCACCTAATGGAGGTACTATCCTCATGCCCTTTGGAAGTTGTTCCAGAATCACGTGTCTGGCTTGCAATACCACAGACACAGCAGAAGATCTTGCTTGCCATTTCATTAACTTGAAACATGTGTTCTCAAAACACGGATTACCAGCAGATATAATATCCAATAGAGGATCAACATTCGTATCCAGTTTTTGGACATCTTTATGTAAGATCCTCGACGTGCGCCTCAATTTTTCAACAGCCTATCATCCGCAAACGGATGGACAGACGGAACAGACCAATCAAACCTTAGAACAATATCTCAGGTTATTTGTAAATTACGAACAAAATGATTGGGCACAGCTTTTGCCATTGGCAGAATTCACTTATAACGACTCGCCTCATACAGCCATCAGAGTTTCTCCCTTCTTTGCCAACAAGGGATTCAACCCGCGGATTACATTCTCTATAAAAAGTGTTAAAAACCACGCAGCTCAACAACAAGCTGCAGAGCTATCGGAGTTGCATAAGTATCTACGTCAGGAGATATCTTGTGCTAATAATGCTTCGAAACGACACGCAGATAGAAAGAGAACAAAAATTCCGGAAGAATTTAGAGAGGGAAATCTCGTGTGGCTAAACACGGAGAACATTCGAACAAAGCGTCCTATGAAGAAGTTAGATTACAAACGATTGGGACCTTTCAAAATAATTAAAAAG
>ML179224.1:147627-157910 GCA_004369135.1 Dendrothele bispora CBS 962.96 | reverse complement strand
ATGCCGTGTTCGGAAGTGCGATTAGTAATGATCCCGTGCCTAATCGCACTTCGGAATAGGAAATAAGTTGTCCCGGTTAAGCGATGTGGCTTCTGGTATGGTGGCGGGGTGGCGGACCGGCGAGTTCATGACAGATAAGAATGTAAGATTTCCTAATGGGCACAAGGAATGCTAAGCAATGGAGTTTATTATCGTTTGCAAAATACATGAGAAAATGTGCGTCAGCAAAATTCTTTGCATGTTTATGCTCATCAACCTAAAAAATTTCATATCTCAACAATCACTCAGTTCCACAATAACCTCTGGATACTGGCATAACCAGAAAAATAGCCCCTACAATCCTGTATGTTGGAATTTCTTTGAAATATATGTTGTTCCAATTTTTAGTGCACTGCACAGGTTAGGCGGGTTGCCACGGGTGGAGGGTAAGGGTACAGTGGGTATGGGTACGGGTGGAAATTTATAAACCCGAGTCAACCTGTACCCTTACAGATGTACTGCGGTTAACCCTAAAAAAATCAAAATATGCCAATTTCGTTCATAAACAAATTTAGATTTTTGTACATTAAATATTTGTAATAGATTGCAACATTTTTCCCTCATGGAGCCATGTGAATGAGTGGAAAACTGAGTCATAATAAATGATTCTTTGATATTTTTCTCAATAATCACCAAATAGAACTATAGATCATGTATAAATAGCTATATATCTTTAGACAAATAATTTCTCATAATATCAAGGAGTATTTTATGTTTATAGAGCTATGTTATCAGATAAATAAATAGCCTGCAATAAGCATAACTTTGATCATTACCATAACAATCCACTAAATATAACTGAAATTAATGCATAGAGCAATGGATATTTCTCCAGAAATAACTTTGTCTACTTTGTTGGAGTATTTTCTGTTTATAGAGCCAAGCAGTCAGACCATGGGAAGTATTTTAAATTGGTAAATTAACATACAGCCACAATTTTATTAATCAAATGTGCATAAAGGTACCTACGCTATGGATCCTGATTGACTCTGAGACTGATGGGTATTTTACCCATACCCACACCTGTCAAAACCATCAGCTACCCGTAATCGCCACAAGGGTATGGTTTTTGACGGGTAAGGGTATGGGTTGACTCAAATTTACCCACGGAGTACCCATGCAGTGCACTACCAATTTTATATCCAAATAAAGTAAATTCTAATGTCACTGTAGATTACTATAAAATAAACTTGTATTCCAGGCAACCAAAGTCTATTGCAATGCTGGGGCAATTTTGTTAACTGATTTATGATTAAAAGAATATGTGTGAATCCATGTTTTACTGGCAAGGTTTCTTGCAAATTTCCTGAAATCTACATCTGTCAACCTAAATCAACTTATATCTCAATGACTATTCTGTTCTGCACCATCCTCAAAGAGTTTCCATAGCAAGAATGATTACCCCAACAATCCCATGAACTTCTTTTGCCTGGAATACATGTTTATTTTATAGTAATCTACAGTGACATTAGAATTTACTTTATTTGGATATAAAATTGGAACAACATATATTTTAAAGGAATTCAAACATACAGGATTTTAGGGGCAATTTTTCTGGTTATGCCAGTATCCAGAAGCTAGTGTGGAACTGAGTGGTTGTTGAGATATGAATTTTTTGAGGTTGATGAGCATAAACATGCAACAAATTTGCTGACACGCGTTTTCTCACATATTTTGCAAACGATAATAGTAAAGACAAGTCCTTCTTTCAGTCGGCCATGTAATAGGTTGTTGTTGTCGGATATGAAGGTGAAGCCGAAGGCTATGAAGAAGCAGACCCTGCCATCAATACCACCAACCGTTGCTGTTGCTATCATTTGTGTCAGAGGCAAGGTGATGAACTGAGCAGAAGAAAGTCGTGGGTGAAAATAAAGACGGAGAAGCAGCCAAAGTAGATGCAGTCGCTGCTGAGGCAGAAGGCAGAGACGGTGTTTCTACTTATACTAGGTAAACCACCAAAAATGCTGGAAGAGACAGAGGAAGGACTAGCGGCTTTGACTAAGAGTGTTGACATCAATCCCTGGCCCTTTTGTTGGACTTCCCGAATGAGTAAAATAGGTTTCGATGTTGTAATTGCTGAGAATGACGGAGGTGGTGACAATGTGGAGGAGTTGAGTGATATAGATCTGACAGGTCCATCCGGGTGAACCTCTTCCACATCAGGTAATGAAGGCGGTTTAGGTTCAAACCCGTATGATGGAGGGCTAGAAGAGATGGAAGAGAGAATCGACAAGCAACTATTCAGGCGTAAGCGTTAGCGTAGGTATGGTGAGTAGGTTGGGAAATTGTAAATGGTCAGGGATCCGATGTTAAAGATCACAGTTTCATTGCTTTTAGTAAATTATTTTGTGAAAAGCTTGCACTAACGAAAGAAGAAAAAGAAAAGAAAAGCCGAATATGCCATACATCCATCCCTCCTGTTCCTCCAGCACTAGTCAACTCTACTCTAACACATAACACACGGTCAGGTCAGTCAAGATGGGCATGTTCTTGGATGATTGGTCGGTAGCATCCATTTTTCGGAGATGACGTCTAAAGGTGGCTTGAACCGAATATCTATAACATAGTGAGGGAGAAGAGGGGCAGTAGAAAGGTTTGAATGAGTCGAAAATCTCAAGATTTCGGCCTGCTTTGACTTCAGCTTGAAGAGCACCAGCGAGGAGGACTGGGTTGGCCATGACTACACACATTTACATCAGCAACTCAAAAAAAGAAAGCATGAGACGTTCCCAGTTTGGGTACTGGTAACAAAAAGCACTCACCAGTAGACATCGACCTATTTCCAAAACTCATCACATCCGACATACCAGCTATACTAGGTGCATAGTATCTTCCTCCTCCTCCTCCAGCCATTCCTCCCCCTCCTAAATCAGGCACCTCACGTTGACTCTGACTTATCGAATGTCGCATGAGTCAACGTAGCCAACCCTCGCTCTCGTATCCGCGCTCAAATCAGAAGCGTTGCTTAGAGCGATATTGATAGTACCACTTCCGTTTCTAGATGTTCCTCCACTCCCGCTTCCCACTGGTACTACCTCCACCAGCACCAGCGCCGGGGTATGGATGACTAGCGACTGGGTAGGGAGCATTGGAGTTGTTGGGAAGGGTTTCGTCTTCCTCGATGATCCACTGAGGAGGGCTTCCTGCTCCTCTTTGGTTGAAAGAGTTGAAAGAGGCTGGAGTGCTCGCTATAGGAAGGAAGACATATAATAACTCAGTCCTCAAGCACGAAAAAAGAATAAAATAAATATAAAAAAAGCTACTCACGAGGTTCCCCAACCCCCCTCCCCCTCCCCCGATTCTATATAATCAAAGTCCTCCTCCTCGGCATCAACGAATTCAGGATGATACCTACCCCAACCCATAGCTCCAGACCCCGAACTCAAAATAGTACTCTCTCTCGATCACTAGCACTCATTCCACTTCCATACCCCGAATTCGAATATCCACTCATCATACTCGCTCTCGATCCTGCTGGTCCCATACCCATATCCATATGATTACCCACTCAAAGGGAGGACAACATCACTCCAGGTCCCAATCCTCCTCCTCCTCCTCCTCCTCCACTATTATTACCCGTCATGGCCGCGGTAACAGGAGGTGAACCAGCCCTGTTTGGTACTTTCAACGGTTTTGCAGAGGTCTCAAGAACGATTCCGACAACACCGGTGAGGGTAAATTCGAGTAAACATTCGCCCCTAAACCATACATCGTCGTTGTCGTTGTCACTGGCGGATAAGAAGATGGAAGTGAAGGTTGTGAAGAAGGCCCTACCGCCGACTACTGTTGCTGCTGTCATTTGCGTTGGTGGCAAGGTAATGAACTTCAGAGCAGAATAAGTCGTAGGTGAAGATGATGTTGAAGACCCAGAAGCAGCCAAAGTAGACGCAGTAGCTGCTGAAGTAGAAGCAGAGGCTGAGGTTAGAGGTGTTGTTCCTACTCAGACCAGGTAAGCTACTACCACCGCCAAAAACGCCAGAAGGGGTAGACGAAGGACTAGCAGCTTCAACTTGGATTATCGCCGTTATTCCTTGACCCTTTTCTTGTTCCCGACTGAACAAATCCAGGTGTGGATGTTACAACTGCTGAGAACGACGGAGGGATGTGATTAATGGAGAGGAGTTGAGGGACATAGACCTGACAGGTCCATCTGGACGAAACTTCTTCAGCGGAAGGTAACGAAGGCGGTTTAGATTCCAATTCGTACGCTGGAGGACCAGAAGAGACGGAACCGAGGGAGTCTCGAGTCGGATTGACGAGTGACTAATAACTATACAAGTGTAAGCGTTAGCATAAGTGCCATGAATAGGTTCGTAGACCGCAAATGGAGTAGGGATTTCATGTTAACAACCAAGCACTCACCAGGATTAGGCGTATACACCCCTCCTCCTCCTCCTCTATGCTGCTCAAATTGTACAAAAATTATTCTCCCGCACAACTCCATTTTTTCCCGCACCTAAGAGTTAATCCCCGCACGCACTTGGGTCTAGTTCCCGCACACTTTTCACAACTTCCACAAGCTCTCTCAGCCTTGTAATTAAAGTCTAGAGACATGTACTATTCCTTTCAATTTCGCAGCCACAGACATTGAAAATTGTCACGAAATGTGACAAAAATGTGACAGAAAATGAGAAGTCACTCATGTCACAGCTCAAAGTTATTGGTCATGTCACAGAGAGTCACATCCCGTGCATAAAGAAGGACGCATCAGATCATGTGATCTGACCAAACCATTGTCAATAGAACACGCGCGTCGATCAACAACCTCCTTCTACTCTTACCGTCACCACGCCTCTTGTCTCGTCGGCCACTATTCGTCTCTCTCCTTCAACAAAAAATCCGTGGTAGTGCACGTCAAGAACTTGATGTAATGCAACTGTTAATTATGTGAAAATGCGGCTGTTGAGGATGGAATTGATCTGGTTATGGTTTAGACTGGTGCGTCCGCTATTCACATTGATAACTGTATCTCTTAACCCATGTGTTGGAATAGATAAATGTATATGTTTGCTAGGCATGCAATACCCCCCAAACCTTTATGTACTGTAGGTCTTATAGTTGATTTTCTGACCCATCTGAGATCTTTTGGGGAATGACTGGTTTTAAACTACTCCGTAGCATTAGATTATATGTATCTGTATCTATTTATGTTACTAATAAATATGAGATGTACTCAAAAATATCCGTTTCGGTCATGGTGGGCACACCACACATGAAGAAAATGGCGGGAAATAGAGTGTAAGTGCGGGAAATAGAGAGTGTAGGTGCGGGAAATAGAGAGTGTAGGTGCGGGAAATAGAGTACAGGTGCGGGAAATAGAAAGTGACGGTGCGGGAAATAGAAAGTGACGGTGCAGGAAATAGAGACTGTAGGTGCGGGAAATAATGGAGTTGTGCGGGGGAACTTGAGTAATAATTTTTGTACAAAATGAACAGCATACTCCTCCTCCTGTTCGTCCAGCACCACCTCCGCCACTACCACCACAACCAAAATTATTCTCCCCCGCACCCCAGATCCTAACAACAACATCCAAACCTAGGTCTCAACCTCGGTTCTTTATCCAATTCTCCTCTATCAGCCCTACTCTAACAAATAACGCATGATCAGGTCTATCTGGACGAGCATATTCTTGAACGACCGAACGATAGATGTGTTTTTCGGAGAGAACGCCGAAAGGTGGGGTTGAAGTGAGAAAATGAGGGGATAGAGGGTTTGTATGAGTCGAGGTTATAATTATTACTCGAGCAACCTCACCTCCAAAGCACACATTGTAAACGCGAAAACATCTGTTATTAGACATATATAGATAAATTGTAAGATTTTTTAGTTCACGGAAGAAATAGAGAGGGGAAAAGATAAAGAAGGAAAAACGTAGAAAATTTTTGGGTTATGCTGGGAGCGGGAGAAGAAAAGAAAACCAAACAGGTTGGTATTACTCACCCCTTTCCAAGCCTCCGGACTGAAATACCTATGATTTTCAATACCATAATCAGCTATACACGGGTGTCCATCTTCTTTCGCTAGGATGTCGGATGTTTCGAGGCCACCGTGGATGATGTTGCGCTGTGTGAAGAAGGGGAAATCCTGGATCAAAACGAGCGGAGGGCGAAAGGCGAAAGAGGATTGTGAAGGTTGGGTGAGAGGAAGGAGTAAGGGAATGGAGGAAGGGAGCATTGAGTAGTGATCACGACTACTGATCACGGAATGTAGGTATTGCATCCCGAGTGCAACATCCAATGCCTATTTAGTATAGAATAAAAACAAAAATCGTCACCGCTAGCACTTTTCTCTTTCTACAAACGCACCTAGCAGGCACACAACAACGCACCAGTTGAGGTCTGTCGGCATTTGGATTCTCGTCTAGATATCCTCTTATATCTGCATCTGCATCTTTGGGAAATACACCGAATATGCAGAGCACGAGTTAGGATGTTGAAGGGCAACAAAAAGTTGGGATTGTTTCGCGTGCGACCTGCCAAAAGAAGATTACGAAGTGCTTGTCTTTGTTTACTTGAGGCTTCTACTTACAGGTTCGTTCACGAGCAAACAGGCTCGCTCTGCTCAGTGCTCATCCAATGAAAGTTATCGACTGAAAATCGTTGGAAAATGGGAATGGGTGGGTATTGTCTGAGAAAATCATTGTGAGTCACATACTAAGCCGTTTTTAAAGTTATTTTCGTTCTGAGTTCAAATTCGTACTCTTTCTCCAGGCTGTGTGATGGTGACGGCAACGTCGTGGTATGAGCTTTTCTACGCAAACTTCTCAGCAATTCGGCCATTTTTAGTCTCTCAGTTTCTGAAAAAAGGGAAGGATGGATTTATGGATACTCTGATGAGAGTTATCAGTTGGTCCATCTGCAGCGCTCTGCCCACCGTTCACATGCTTTCCATAGTGTGCCATGCATCAAAACTTTTTTCTTCACATTCTATATTTTTCTACTATACTCTTTGATGTCTTGGAACTTTCTTGCTCTAATCTCAAGGCGAAAACCTTCCCGTAGTCATTCTTGACCTCATCAGTTCCTACATTGTTGTCATCACATATGTTTACTCCTTGCGCTGTTTTTTTTTTGTTTTAAAAAAACCTTCTTCCTATCCTGATCATACAGGCAGCTGACATCCCAACCATGTAAGGCAAGGCATCGCTTCTTCGATGACTCGAATTTAAGATTTGCAAACCAAAGGATCATTCCGAGGTGCTCAAACCTTATTTTCTTGACAGTATGAATCAGAGTCACATGCCTTTGGATAATTTACGCTTCTTGCTCCTGTGATTCACCATCACTTGACAAGTGAAAGTACCCGCACATCATACAAGCATGGATAATCCAGATATCAGAAACAGGAATAATCCCCAAAAGAACACCGTTGGGTGATAATTGACCATCATGTAATACTATCATACTCTTATGCTGACTTTCTTTGGCAGATTTTTCAATGAAAGTCACCATATTACTGTCATGGAAAGTACAATCAATAATGTGGCTGGAGATCAATACAATAATTCCACTACTTCAGGTAACAAGAATTCTCAGCCACCAATTACTCAGGCTAATATTTTGTTTATCTAGAGCTCAATCTTAAAAGGGTCCGGAAAAAGTTCAATTCTCCAGACCCTTCCTCAAACTACACTAAAGCACATAACAAAAAGACAGATGGCACAGGAATCTGGCTACTAGAGCATAAGAAATTTGTTGAATGGCAAAAAAATGCCGGTCTTTTCTGGTTGCAGGGTAAAGGTTGTTATTTTATAGAATATATTTTAGAAGTCCTGCTAAATATCATTACAGCTGGATCTGGCAAAACATTTTTGAGGTGGGTGGTTATGCATAAACTGTAAATTATGACTGAGGTTTTTTGTTAGCACAAATGTTATTGAACATCTTGAAAGTAAAGATCAATGTGTGTTTTATTACTATTTTGACACACTTGACTCTACTGGAGCCAAAGTCACCTATGAAGGACTAGTAGCATCTCTTCTAAGTGAAATTGGTACAGACAAAAACTACAAACAAAATCTTGTTCGAGATCTCTTCCACAAGAAAGATGGTAGAAAAATACCCACCAAAATTATGCAGGAAGTGGTTTTGACTCTGGTCAAGAATTTTCCAAAACACATTTACATTATTATGGATGCCTTGGATGAGTGCCAAGAGCAATCAAAAGTAGTTGCATTTCTCCAGAAATTACTTCAGTTACAAAAATCATCCATTATAGTGACAAGTCGATATCCAACGCCTTCATTATTGCACAATGATCATTTCTGCGAAATGTCACTTGATCAAGGGAAGGGAGAAGAAGATATCATAAAATGTATTGATGAGTGGATGTGCAGAAATGCAGATGTGTTTGAGGGAATGGAAGATGAGATAAAGAAAAGCCTAATAAAGGGGGCTCATGGACAGTAAGTGGCTTTTTATATGTAGGAATTGAGCTAATTCTTGTACATTGAAGAATACGCTGGGTAGAATGCCAAATGATGGTTCTTAATGATCTGGGTCTAAGGGAAGCTATCAGAGAAGCACTGAAATCTCTTCCAAGGAGTCTGGAAGAAACATACAATGAAGAATTAACAAGGGTTACCAAGAACCAAAGGAATGGAGCTAAACGCATTCTGCAGTGCATTGTATTTGCATTTAGACCGGTTACAGTTGATATGGCCAAAGAATTTTTGGCAATCAGTGTTGATGAAAAAGAATTTAATGAAAGTAACAGGCCTCAGAACCTGGAGAAGTTTATTCATAAAATTATTGGATCAACAATGGTTGCAGTTATTTGCAGAGAGGAATCTGGAGTTTTAGAACAGCAATTACAACTTGCTCATCCATCTGTGAAAGAGTTTCTTGTGCAATCAATTGGAATTGATCCATATTTTCATATGAATGACCAATTGGCTCATGAATTCCTTGGACAATCCTGCATTATCTATTTGACTTATTGTGAAAAAAAAAGGGAAACAAGAATGAGTCTCAAAAAGGCTAGACTACTTGATTATGCATCAAAGTATTGGTCAAAACATATAGCTTCAGTCATGAAGGAACCACAGGATATGGTACATATTCTGAATTTTTTGAAAGGTGAAAAGAATCATTATAGAAATGCTCTTGAAGTAGCTTCACAAGATGGAAATGAAGCCATTGTGAAGCTCCTTCTGCAATCAAGAGCAGATGTTGCTGCTCAAGTTGGTGATTATGGAAATGCTCTCCAAGCAGCTTCACTTTCTGGAAATGAAGCCATTGTAAGGCTTCTTCTGGATGCAGGAGCAGATGTCAATGCTCAAGGTGGTGAGTATGAAAATGCTCTCCAAGCAGCTTCACTTTATGGAAATGAAGACATTGTAAAGTTTCTTTTGAATGCAGGAGCAGATGTCAATGCTCAAGGTGGTGAGTATGAAAATGCTCTCCAAGCAGCTTCACTTTATGGAAATGAAGACATTGTAAAGCTTCTTTTGAATGCAGGAGCAGATGTCAATGCTCAAGGTGGTGTTTACAGAAATGCTCTCCAAGCAGGTTCAGTTTCTGAAAATCAAGCCATTATAGGCTTCCTTCTAGAAGCAGGAGCAAATGTCAATGCCCAAGGTGGTCATTATGGAAATGCTCTCCAAGCAGCTTCATATTATGGAAATGAAGCCAATGTGAAGCTTCTTCTGGATGCAAAAGCAGATGTCAATGCTCAAGGTGGTGTTTATAAAAATGCACTCCATGCAGCTTCACTTTATGGGAATGAAGACATCATAAAGCTTCTTCTGGAAGCAGGAGCAGATGTCAATGCTCAAGGTGGTCAGGATGGAAATTCTCTCTTTGCAGCTTCAAAAAATGGACATGAAGCTATTGTAAAACTTTTTCTAGAAAAAGAAACAGATGTCAATGCTCAAAAAAATCTTTATGGAAGTTCTCTCCAAACAGCTTCACAGAATGGACATAAATCTATTGTGAAACTTCTTATAGAAAAAGGAGCAGATGTCAATGCTTATGGTGGTCCTTATGGAAGTCCTATCCAAACAGCTTCACAAAATGGACATGAATCTATTGTGAAACTTCTTCTGGGAAAAGGAGCAAATGTAAATGCTTATGGTGGTCATTATGGAAGTGCTCTCCGAACAGCTTCAGAAAATGGACATGAATCTATTGTAAAACTTCTTCTGGAAAAAGGAGCAGATCTAAATCCTTGTGATGGTCATTATGGAAGTGCTCTCCAAACAGCTTCAGAAAATGGACATGAATCTATTGTGAAACTTCTTCTGG